>OY776278.1:63465114-63527614 GCA_963675445.1 Linnaemya vulpina | reverse complement strand
AAAAAATATTTACAGTCTTTTGTGTTTTTATAAAGTGAAACAAGTTATAAAGCAAATTAATTTATTGAATATGCTATGTACATATATCTACAAATGTATCAACTAAATGTTCAAATATCAGATCAAACACGAAGTACAAAAAAAGCTTTTGTGCCGCACTCTCATTCAACATACATACATGCCATCACTCTTGCGTATTTCTGCGTAAAATTCTATTTTCTGTAGGTTGGCTGCGAAAATTTTCACAATTTTCCGTGTAACAGATTGGATCAGCTGACGCGTTTGCGCAGCGTTTGCGATTTCAGCGTCTCGCTATTCGGGCCTTATGAGTCAGCAGTCACCTTCCATAACGCCTTAAATTCGTGGTCAACTGGATTATTTATACCAGGGAACAGCACCAATTACCAAAGCAAAAAACACAAATTAAAAGTGTAGTTGTAGCAAGAATTGCTTACTACAGCACATCCTAGGTGGAATGCACAATGGTGTACTCGGTGCTGAGATGATTTCAGGATACATTCTTTTCTCTCAATTTCAAGATGGCGCTGGGTAGTGTACCATCGGGGCTCAAAATCAACACCTATAATAGTGAATATAATTTTAAAGAGTATGGCGTGTGTATATTAACTCAGTTAGTCGTTAATCGATTATATAGGCAACCACTTGCCACTTACAACTTCAACAAATGTTTATGTAAGTATATTTAAATATGCATATGAAATCGGGTTAACGCGATTCGGGGAGAATTGAAAATTGGTGACGAAATATATCGTAAACAACGAACTTTGCGATAGATTTATTTATATTTCTTACGCCGGCGAATGACGAATAAATTGGTGCAGTGTGGCCGTTTTTCTTTTACATATTTTAGTGTTTAGCTAATAAAGTAACTTTTTGATTTTAGAAATGTTTTATTGTTTTTCACAGTCAGATAAACTCAATAACCACTTAATTAAGTAAAATATTGTTTTGATTCATCATTTCATATTTTCATATTAAGGTTTTCTTATTGTTGATATATGGTCACACGTAAAATGTTTTTGTTCATATTTTTCCAATATTTTATTTATTTGTGTATCTAAACAACCATGATACAATTATCAGGGGTCTAATTACCGCTTTCGATATCGAATGTACTATCGAGCAAAAATAAAACTCAATCGCTATCGAGTTGCCTCATGATGGCATTCGATCCATATCGAATCGAGTTTTCATACTAATTGTAAAAGATTTACTTAAATTTTGTAATAGAGTGGCAACACATGTTTGCATAAAATATAAACAAAGAAAACTACAAGTAATGTAAGTAAAAACTCAAATTTTTATTATATTAATTTACTGACTGTTCGCCGATGTCGAAAGCTATCTTTCGTTCGACTAAATAACATTTAAAACAAAAACAACTATTAAAAAATGTTGTTGGTTTAAATGTTATTTATTCGAACGCACGATAGCTTTCGATATCGGCGAACAGGCAGTTAAAGTTTGTATTTTATAGAAAATGAATCAACTGATGCTATCATATTTATCTTCGTCGGACTCAGAAGAAGAATACGGTTTGACGATTATTAGGAAGCAATTGCGGGATAAGAGCAACGTTTTATCTTTGCCAACAAAAGTGTAAGTAACAAATTTAGTATGTGGGATCAAGTAAATTGTTTAATGTATATTTTTTTAGATTTAAACAGCGGTTCAGATTGTCGAAGGAGGCATTTAATTATGTTTTATCTGAATTGAGTTTTTCTGGGCACATGCAAACGGCAGTGCCACCAATGCTACAATTAGCCGCAACACTTAGCATTTTTAGTGGGAGGGCCATACAAATTCAAACGCACAGTAAGTGTTTCCCACAGTCTATTTGCTACAACTCTTCCTTGTCCACAATTTGGCAATAGATTTTGTTGCCAAATTCGGATGTTCGGACATAAACTCTGCCATAACTTCCTTTTGTTTTAAATTTATATTTTTCACACTTGTCCTGAAATGTGCAATATAATTACAATTGTTTTTACTAAAAAACTAAATAAAACTTACATTTTTTTACAATTTATTATTAGCACTTAAAATTGAAAAAACCATTTATTTTGTCTACGATTGACATTTTGGTATCGAACAATATTTGTAAATATGGCATTCGATCGATGACTCGCTATCGAAAGCCATCATCTCAAACTTCATTTATTTTTGTTCGGTATCGATTGTCATAATCCCAAAGGAAAAATTTTCGATCGAATTAGCTCGATATCGAAAGCGGTAATTAGACCCCAGGTATATGCAAAGCGAATTCATTACAACAAAGCATCCTTTTTGTCAAACACAATGTCAAATACAAGGCGAATTTACTAATTCGCCTTTGTACAAAAAAAAAAATTGTAAACAAAAGTTTTACATTTAGGCAATAAAAAGGTGGTTGAAAATAAAACAAAAGCTTAGTTTAGAAGAATAATTGTGAAATAAATAATGCAAACAAGTGTTAAGTGGTTTCAAGAAAGTATTAAAATGTTTGTAAACAGTAAAAGAATATACCAAAACTCCTAAATTGTGGCTGGAGGTCAATACTGTAAAGAAATCAATATAAAAATGAGCCATGAATCAAAAAAGTAATTGTTAATTGTATAGAAAATGTTAAATGTTTCGGAAATGTAATGAGATCCTTAAACTATAAATTGGGCGGGGAATGCAAATTTCATGGAAGTCACGGAAGATCGAGTCAAAAAATCAATTCCGAATCAGAGGTATAACTAAGTTGAACTGCTGCAACAAAATTGTGAATTCCATAGACTCTTAGAAGAAGGCAGTACGTATAACTTAATTTTAACAAAAGCTATACTTAGAATAGATCTGTTATAAAACTTATATACAATTCGCTATTCTATATATCTCCGTACTAGGCATAGCGTTGACTCCAATGAACATTTGGAAGTGAACAAAACACCGATGTTAGTGATAGCTTCCAAGCCTTCATGTACACCCAGTCCTTCTAAACATATTATTTTTTAACTGGTAATATGCTGTATAGATTTCAAGGTATTTATATTTGTCAGTATATTTATTTATTGAAAACAAATAAAACCAATATTCTTTTGCCGTTTATGAAATAGTGTTCTTCCAACATGAGTCTTTGTCTATTTCAGCGGCAAATAAGAAAATTGGAAGACCAGCGTTATGAAAATTTATTTTCAGTTATAACACAAGTCATCGAAAACCAGATGGATGAATATTAGACCGTTTTGATAACTTGTATAAATATCTAAAAGCAATTAGTGAACTGCATATCAGCAATAGTGTATAAAATAACACCACTACTTAAATAGTTGTCATGTCTAATTGTTAGTCTATATTTAAGAATTAGTGTGTTTTTTTCCATTATAACATTTCTTTCTGTCTATTACAATTAAATGTAACTTTAGTGTAGTAATTCCTTAGAAAATGGCATAAACCTTTATTGTTAAATATATTTTAGATATTTTATATACATATATGAATGTATAAAAGAAAATCATATTCCACTCAATGATATGTTTAATCTTTTATACAAATGTTTCAATAAATTAACCATTTTTTGTTCAAACAAAATTATGTCTCTTTTGAAATAATTGGTCGTCCTGAAAAGGACGGTTTTGTGGTAGGTATACAAATGTATGTATGTAAGTATATACATTTCTTAATTGTCATGGCAATTGTTGATTTGCGTTGCATTTAAAAGTTTATTTTTAGCAATTTTTTGTTTCCCAGCAGTCTTTGCTTTGCCTTTTGGACCTCAAGGCGTTTGTTTAAATGCCGAATACGGAAATATATTCTACATTTGAAAAAAAATTGTTTGATACTATCAGCCAAATCTACTGACTTGCTTTTCTCCATCAGTTGTTGACGGTGGTATTGGCTGTGCGATATTTCCAAACCATTTACTTGGTAGAACACATATTCCAAGCATTTCACCTTGAAAAGAAAATCCGTTGATGGTTTTCTAAGGGATCCTTGCGATATCTGATCGACCTACGTATAGGAGCTTTCAACGGATTCATAGGCTTCAAGATTTAGCTTTCTGATCATATAACCAGATATATATTCTAAAGCATCCTCTTGAAGAATGCCAATACCAGATAAGCCCGTTTCATCTAAACCTGCGACTATTGCCTCATATTGAGACGCAAGTAAAGACTGGTCAACGTCTGGTGTATCTCCTTCAAATGCTTCATAAACTTTACTTTTATCTCCTGCACAACTCGCTTCACATAAGTTGAAATCTTTAAAATTCAACCACTCGGTCGAATCGGTTTCAATATTACACTTGCCACTAAGGTGTTCTGTGTTTCGCGCTAAAATTGAAAAGTATATACATACATAAACGCATGTACTAATATAATATTAAGGAGAATATTACCTAATATGTATTTCCGTAACCTGTATTTAAATTCCTGAGGCGAAGGATGGTCATTTAAATCGCCCTTGCTACGTATTGCACCAAAGAAATGCTCCAGCACATCTTGGTTAAGACGACGGGTTAAAATATAATTCATGTTATATTTTTTAATGCTTTCGTGAAGCCTTATCAGCGCACTATTTGATATTAAAACGCCTTTTTGAAAAATTTGGATATCTTTTTTATTTGGTACAATTACACCAGTCATGATTTTATTCATTTTAACCCATTTGTGTTGCTAGTTTTCCAAAGCAATTCCAAATGGTTCCTTGAGTTAAGAATGTTTATTTTATCAATACGATTTTAATTTTTAAATTTATATAACTTACCTTGCCAGGATATCCAAATGAACTCAAAGAAGAGTTATGTATATCAAACCAATCGTTTATAGTTTGAATAAAATCAGCAGTCTCTACAGCTTTGTAAAGATCCAGCCCAAGGGAGTAGCACCGTTTGATTGTATTTGCAGTTGTATTGGAGAACAACTGAGTTGCCAGTTTAACTTTTTGCCTACCTGAAAGATTTAAATTTACCTCTAAATATGAAAGTTATAAATTCTTATGAGTATATTTTTACAAACCTGGTCCTCTCACTGAAAGATGTTCGTCGGTTAGTTTATATGTGATGGATATGTCACTGTTGTTGTTTGTGCATTTTATTAACTCTGCAATTGTGCGGGATGTTAAAATCTCATTGTTAATAATTAGCCCTGTGTCCAAGAAATGGTTTCTAATCAATTTTAACAAATGCGGAACATCAGCGAAGGTAAAAACCTTTTCCTGTAAGTTTACAGGATACTGAAACCATGGCTTTATCTAAGAGAATAATTGTTAGTTTAATGAGACAAACAAATTTTACTAAATGAAGTTAGTGTCCTGTGTTAATGATATATATTATTTTGATGTAATAGAATTTATCAAAACTAAAGGAAATATTGAATAGTAAAAACAAAAATATAAACCAAATGAAAATTAAATAGTAACGAGATGACCGTGAAACCATAACCGGATATATATTTAAGTATTAATTAAGAACTTGTTCTATTTACCTAATATTTTTAATGGGATGAGATCCTTGAAGTTGATTTTAAGTCTGGGTAGTTAAAATCTTAAACGATATAAATTGGACAATTCCATTTGTCATGTGTGGTGTGCGTCAACCGTGGTTTTGGGCTTTTAATATTTACCTGTTGTTACATCTAATTCTCGCCACAGCTTACGATTTGTTGGGCCCATATCACAAACAACAGCCACCACCGGGAAACCAGCATTGGATAGCTGCGATATTATTTCAAACAAAATTGCTTTAGACATTTTACAATCAAAATCATAAAATATTGGTTGTTTCCATGATTTTCTTAGACCCCGAGCCATTACTACTTGCACGTAGTTTGCAGGTTTTTTTGACAACATCATCTATGGAGTTGTACTCGAAGGTTTCCGCTACCTTCATTTCATCAAATGACAAAACACGTATCTTGTCTTCAATAGACATATACATATGTTCCTTGCCGAATGAACTCAATTGATTGTTTCAACAAACCTTCACTCATATCAATCTTTTGAGACCAACGCTGCAAGGTGGAGATATGAGGTAGCGGAAAACCTTGTTTATATAGATGTTTATAAGCTCTTGGTCCAGCAGCGTGCAAACATATTGCACTGGAGATATCTTCCCGTGTCCACACAACTCTACCAGGGGATTTTAATTTTTTTATTTGGCCGGCAGTAAAAAATTTTTTCATTCCATTCATTGCCAAATTGGCCTCCAGCACTTGACGCTTCAACTCCTTGTTTTCGTCTTCTAGCTTTTTTATTCTATCAATGAGTTGCTTGTAATCTCCTGCGAAAACTACTGCACTGCAAGCGTATGATATATATATATATATATATATATATATATATACATGTTTATATATATATATATATATATATATATATATGTATATATATATATATATATATATATATATATATATATATGTATATATATATATATATATATATATATATATATGCATGTATATATATATATATATATATATATATATGCATGTATGTATATATATATATATATATATATATATATATATGCATGTATGTATATATATATATATATATATATATATATATACATATATATGCATACGTATATATATATGTATATTTATATATATATATATATATATATATATTTATATATATATATATATATATATATATATATGTATATATATATATATATATATATATATATATATATGGAAGTAATTTAATATGAAGTATGGGCTTACTCAGTCTGTATATCTTGTTCCTTATAGAATTTCCACTGCTCCTGTTGAGCAGACACGCTCTTGTAGTTAGCGAAGGAACTTATTTCCCCTTCTGGTAGAACATTAACACTAACTGGTTCTTTTACTGGTCTGCTACTTATAACCCTTATGTAAAAACAATAATTGAAAAACGAAAATAACACTTACCGTGACAAGGGCGACGATTTCATATCATGAAAGAGGTGTTGACTTGAAGGTTTCGCAGTGGGCAGTAAACACATTCTCTTACCCACTGTTATAATTTGTGAAGAGTTGAAGTGGTCCGAACCAATTTTTGATTTCTTTGTAAGCTTTAGCTGACAAATCACACTCCACTCTTCTATTCTTTCTTCCTCTTTAGGAACGTAAAAGAATGTCCCATTCCCCGGATTTTCTTTTTTTAAACACACACGACAATATCGCATTTTTATAAATACCACACCGAAATATTTATATAATATATTTGTTTTTATTATATTGTTTAAGTTTTCAATCTTTTTTTAAAGCAATTCACAGTAAGTTTGTTGATAAAACTATTTTGAATTAAAAATTTCAAATTTTATTTTAAAAATTTCACCATCACCTGTGCTGATGCATACACCTGTTTATTGTACCATGTAAACAACAAATAATTTTAAATGACATTAACAGCTGTTATTTTCGCTCTGATTGTGTCTTATTCGACGAATTTACGCAACGAGTTCTTGATGATAAGTTCGTCATGCTGTGCGAAGTTCGTCGTTAGTCGCAATTGTGTTTATACCATAAGATATTGGAAAAAGTGTTTACGTTGTGCTTGTCTATATAGACATAACTCTTAGGGCCATTATTACAACTTGGTGTTATCTTAAAGTGAGATTTTATCGGTTGGATAAATACATTTGCATTATTTCAACTTTTCTTTAACCTAAAAATGAGCGATCAATTAAAGGCAAGTTCGACTTTGCGATAAATTTTACCAGGAGAAATTATGTTTATATAACCATATTTTCTTATTTTTTAATATAGTAGCACCAAAAATAAGTCTTCTTCACTTGAAAAGTTTTTTGCCCGTCTTCTCACAGCTCGCACGATTGTTTCCTTAGATGCTGACATCTTTTATTTTATAACACAAACATATATTTTCACAAACAAAAGCTGCAAATATTTTCAAAAGGTAAAAACAAGTGCGTCGTTGCCACTACAATGTTTCGCGATCTAAATAATCTTTCAAAAGCAGTCGGTAATTGCTAGGAAGTAGTAGGTAATTACCACACGATAAGAAATATACATTTAGTTTTACCGGCAGGTTGTAATAATGGAAAGTTGCTACCGGCCACTTTGTCGCCCTGTTATGCTAACGTTGTCATTTACTATCACCAATTTTGTCGCCAAGTTATAATAATCAAGTGCTACCATATTAAAAGATAAGAAAATGTGGTAATATAAACAAAATCCTAAAAGGAAAGTTGTAATAACGAAAATCTATTTATCCGACCGTTAAAATCTCACTTTAAGATAACACCAAGTTGTAATAATGGCCCTAAATATTGGCGTTAAAGATGAAAACTGTTTTAATTTGAGCTAACTTAAGTGACTAAAACATTGAATATGGAAATCATTTTAAATCAATCTGTCACAATGTGTACATAAATGAATATTATTTCCAGTTTGTTCAGGCTTCGTATGTTTTAGAAAATAAAAGAAACATAAGAAAATATGTTTTTGTTCGAATATTCGAATATTTTCTTTTTAATTTTTGTTCAGCGAGAAAAAATTTTTCAATTCAGAATAAAAATAACTATTGACGAATATTCGACCAATTCTTTGCCAACATATTCTTTGCTAATGTAAAATAGTGGTTTAGATTTCATAATTTTATAATATCTAACTTGTTGATAATGTAGACAAATACCATAAATTTATAATACTTGTATAGAACCGTCTGTATATAGATCGTGAAATCTCATTGCTATTTGATTTGAATACCACTTTGAAGCTTCTGGACGTAACAATTAAGAACATAGGAAAACGTTATACTTCTACAATAGATCTAGAAGATCCTGCAGTTCCTAATTACAGATTTGACAAAATTATTTTTTTTCTACAGATTTAATAAATCTAATTTAATTATAACCTAAATTAAATGGCATTTTTCCATGCAACATTAGCTTTTCTAAATATGCCCCAAAGTGCCAAATAAAACAGTACGCTAATAACAAAGCCTATTTTATGATAGTAATTACGCTGAAGAATCAGACGGAATTTTCAAATTTAATGCCAATATGTTACTGACTGATTTAAAAGAGTGTATAATAAATGCAGAAAACACAAGAAATATGGAAGTTGAGTTCAATAATTTGGAAAATTACAAGAAGAGAAAAGATAATCTTAATCTTTATTTGAGTGCTATTTTGACCGTATTCAGAACGTCAACGATCTGTGAATGAAACTTTTCTTCTTGTCTAGTTATTAAAACTAAGAAAAAAATCTTATACAAAGTAAAAACTTAGTTACCCGTTCTTTTTGCATGATTATTAAAAAAAAACCGTATTAACATGCACACGTTGTATTTAACGTATATATAAAGTTTAATTTTTTTTGTAGTAAGTTGTTTTCTTATTGTTAATAAAAATTTATCTAATATGTAATAATTAAAATTAAAGAAACCCCTAAAATATAAACACTAATTTAAATATGCAAGTGCTTGAGAAAAATAAAACAACTTATGTTGTCAACACTCTAAATAAATTGTATTTATATTACAACAATTATTGGTTGTTGTTCTTTATTTCTCTTACACCTACAATTTGAGTCGGAAAAAAACCAACCAGTTGTGGGATAAACGTAAGAAAATAAAAAAGGAAAATTGATCAGTGAGTTCTTGTTGTGACTTTGATTTTTTTTTAGGCTTCCCATTTATTAATGTGGAAGTTTGAAATAAATGTCTTTGGTTATTCTAAGAAATGTTGGGTAAAGATTCCCTGATGATCTTCATTAGCCCCTGTGAAATGCGCATAGGAACTAGCTAAAACCCCTCAACTGATCAATTTGAATTTCATAATAAAATTTTAGGAAAAATTAAAATTAAAGATCTAATATGTCGTTTTTATTTAATTTTTTAAAGTTATTCAAATGAAATTGTATGTTCTTTATTCGCTCGAATAAAAGTTTATTTTAAACGACTGTTCAAACAAGAAAGAAGTTATGAAATGTTATTTCAAGTGATAGTAAATCCCAAATAGTTAACTCTGGCTGTTACATAAAAGTAAAAACGCATCTAAAATAAAAAGAATAATGCCTTTAGTTTCAATAGTTTATAAAAAATTGCTTCCATAGTAGGTTAAAAGAAGATGATAACGTTGGAGCAATTATAACATCTTTTTCACAAATCTGTCCAAGAAACTGTTATGGTACACCTGCGAAAGATTTGGTACTACAAATTGGAAAATATTTCCAATTTATTGTTTTGAATTGGTAGATAGATACAACTACTCCCACTCAAAGTGAGATACAAGAAATACTTGACAATGTATAACACTATACTAGGTATATTTGCACTAGTATTTGAATGCTATTTTATTTGCCATTCATAATTTTAGTCCTTATAACTAGACTGCAATAAAATATAAAACGGTATCTCTCTCTATTTACATCTCTGAAAAAGATGCTTTTACTCAAAATTCAAGAAAGTAATTTTTTTAATAACCGTCATTATTTCAAACAGCACAAATATGTTATTTTTTCCACCACGGAGAAAATTCATTTCCCCATAATACTTTGCTACATTTTCCCACACACATGCAAACAAATACATTCAGTTGTGCCGAATCTTATATATAGCCATCAGGGACATATCGCAGTTATATATATACATACCAAAAAACTTTGAAATCGTCCAAACCTGCAATCGCTTTTTCGATTTTGTTAGATTTTTAAAACCAATTCAGTTCTTTCCGAAGAACATAAATAAATATATATAATTAAAAAATTAGAAATGAAATTTACTTCTTGGGTAGTTGATGTGATTTTCAAAAATCATTTGTAAAATAACTGTTCTACTCTGATGTGTAGGTTGAACGGTTAAAAATGACTTTCCTTTGTCTTTTGGATTATGTATTATCTGAATCACAAAACCTTTTTCGAGCAACTAGCCTATTAAAATAGTTGGATACATATCACTCACAATTCTCTTTGCTTAAGCGACTTTAATATGCCAAAAAAGTTTTATAGTTTCAGCTCTAGCATTTCTGATTTTTAGTGCCAATAAGTTTCCTTTAAATATGTTCAATTTGCTTTGCTATTTAAGATGACTTTCAATACATTAGTCTAAGAATAAAGCGTCATGCTCTTCAGCGGCTTCGGAAAACCCGATTTAACATACAGACAAAAGCACATCGCATATTAATATTTAGCACATCGTTGTTAATCTTTTGTAGTGGCCCATGTGTGCATATGTGCTGTATATATATGAACATATATATATATATATATATATATATATATATATATGTGGACTGTATCCCACATATAGTATTAAAGGAGGCCGTCAAGCTGTGTAAAGAGAAGTTCCTAAAAGTTAAAAGTTGGTGTAATACCTAAGGAAAGTAAACGCCTACATCTTATCGGCCACTGTGTATAATAGATACATGTGGAAAATTTCCGGAGGGTGTAATCTGCAGAAGGCTTGCAAATTGCGTTGAGGACAGACATGGCCTATGAGCCCTGGGTTCATATTGTTGATGCTCTAGCTCGATTAGACATCCCAGAATATCTAATAAGAATAGTACAGGATTGTTTCCGAAATAGAGAATTGATATATGATACCGATTTAAGTATAAGAAAACATAGGATTAGTATCGGAGCTTCCCAAGGATCGATGCTTGTACCATTATTGTGAAACATTATGTAAGATGGAGTACTAACACTGAGTTTACCTGAAAGAATAAAGTGGTCGCAGACGACATAGCGTTAGTGTGTGAAGCCAAGTAATTTTTAGGGGCAGAAACCATTGCGAATGCCAGTGTACAAATAGTAAAGACCTGGATGACCTCAATGCGATTAACTAGAGCTGATCATAAAACCGAATTATTCTGAATGTTGTTACCTGTTCTGCACAATCAAAGTCATTTCTGAAATATCTAGGCATGATTATGGACTCACGTCTATCTTTTCGTGAGAATTTGGGATATATAGCATCCAAAGAACCAAAAACCTGCTTAGCGCTATCTCGGATTTTGCCAAATACAAGAGTGCCAAAGTATCTTCAGGGGAAACTGCGCGCTGGAGTAGTAAGGAGCATTCTATATGCACACCCAGTATGGTCAGGTTCATTTAGATACTCCACATATGTGGGGTTAGTATCCCCTGTGTGTAGGCTAGCTGCTTTAAGAGTATGTAGTGCATTTTGAACGTTGTCGGACGAAGCCGCTTTTATCATTGCAGGTATGATCCCAATCGATTTAGAAATCATGAATAGGGATAACACAGACTTATGTCTATAGAAGTGGCAGGAACACTCGTCAACCACTGAAAAGGGAAGATGGAGATATACATTATTAGCCGACATCAGGTTATGACTGACTAGGCAACATGATGATTTAAATTATTACCCAACATTGTTCTTATCTGGACGTGGTTGTTTTAGTCATATCTATTTCGCTTCTTATAGCTCTTTACGATTAAAAAAATTTCTAGAATTTTAGCGATAGAGATTTAGATTTAGCGATTAGCAGACAAAGGCTGTGGGAAGCTTTAAAATGATTAAGTTTATAACTGCTTTGCATTTAACGCAGATAAAAGTTTTTTGCTAAGTGTTGACCACATTTAGTTACATGATAATAATAATATAATAAAAAAGTTAGAGGAAAAAGCTTTTAGTACTGTTAATGTTAAAATATTGCAATTATAAATATTCTTTTGTACTGAAAATATATTGTTAATTAAAAGTAAATGTTCCATCAGTATGATCATGGATCATTAATTTTTTATCAGATCATGAGAAGGCATTGAAAAAAAAAACAACTTACCAGTGGATGTATAACTATTTATGTTCCTTCCCATTGTGCAGCAATATGGTAGTAAACCAACGCAAAAAAAATCAAGCTAACAAATAAATCGAATAAAAATATTTCTTCCATTTCATGGGTGACCAGGGGCTTATTGTTGCTATGCTGAATGTAACTGCAAATGTTGTTATTGTTGTTACATGAAGTTGTATAATGCTACCAGAAGAAAATGTTGTTATTGCTGATTCTTTGTTTTCTTATTGTTTGTTATACATTCCTGCTGTTACTGCTATTATTGTTGAATGTTTTTGCTTTTTGTTGTTTACAGGTTCAAAGTGGACTCATATATCTTTTCCTGCTTCGTTATTATTAATTTTTGTCTGCAAAAAAAAAAGAATACTTATATTTTAAAAATAAGAATGTAGGTACATAATATATTATTGGAATTTGTTCACTTGTTTGATTGAACGAACATGGCTTATTATTTAAATACCTACTGCGTTTAATCAATAATCTTTAAAGTGATTTCCTTTAAACTTAAACAAGGAAGTCAAGAAACATAAATTCTGCAAATATCCTTAAAAGCTCATTATATGAATTTTTATAAATTATTTTAAAAGCATTGTAATTAACAACATCATTGTTATCAATGTCAGTCAAAATCAAAATCGTTTTTCTGTTTGTTCATATGTACATGCATATGTACATATGTTTGTATGCATATGCTTATATGTGTAGTCTTGGTATCATATTTAAACAATTTAAAGAATATAAAATCATTATTTTTCATCAAAATTTTAGTGTGTAAAATAGATGGAGCATCTGGATGTGTGTGTAGTCCTGTGCCTTCTTCATTAGTTGAAAATGTAACATGAACTGTTGGCACACATCTACACAAACATAAACCCCCAACCTACAACACAATATTTTAATCAATCAAAAGTTAATTTTCCTTTTTATATTTTTAAGTCTTCTCTCTTTTCATTTAAAACACTTTGCCCACCATATAAATTACTTTGCCGGAATTACACAGTAACAAGAACGAAAATACACAGATGCATACATACATGAATATTTCAAACTTTTTTCAATCCAACCAAACAGCAAATCAAATCAGTTGCTGAAGTATTTTTGAATGTGCCTGGCTGTGATGTGTTCTGGTTGATTGTTGTTGCCTTTGGACTTAACAAACATTTTTAAACTTCTAGCAACTGCTATCCAGTTCCTGTTGTGTTCTTCCTTAAAATTTGTTGTTGTTTGTAGTCAAACATTTAACATCATGCAAATTATTTCCTTTTAACATCTTTTTTTTTTAGATTACACTACCAACCACTGTTGCCAGCTATTTCCCGAAAAATATAGCTAACTATTGTTGGAAAATCGCTAGAAAATAGCTAAATTCAAAAACAAGTAAAAAAAATTAGAGATAAATCGCAAAAAAATGTTTTTTCATTCAAATAAACTCAAAAATGTATGAAAAAAAGTTTATTTGTTTTAGAAAACACATCTTTAAGTAAAGTAAAACGTATTTTTTTAATTGCATGTACATATCGTTAGCTAAAAAATTGACACTATACTAATGGTATAGTGTCAATTAGCATGATTTTCACCAGTATATAAAAAAGAAGTGAGAAATTGAATTCTTGCAAAATAAAATAAAATTCTAAAAGATTTAAGTAGCCTTGTTAGTCCTTTGGTACTCTAATTTAATGAAACCAAAGGCCCTATCAACAATGAATACAAAGTAGATTAATTGAAGTATTTTATTTATTAGGAAAACTTTCTTTAGTAAATTTAATTACATGTACACGCTTTTTATTTATTTTTAACATTAATGTTATTGCATCACAAAAATATTATATTAAAATAATTCATAAAAATTAAAGGAAAAAAAAACTCATTTTAAGATTTGCGAGAATTGGAATAAAGAATAGTGAATTTAGAAAATATATATAAATTTTCAAAGGGTATGCTACCATAGAAATAATGGCAATGCAGATGCTGCCACTTCCTTTTATAAACTTTTAATATTTCTTCGTGCAGTCTTGGAGGTAAAGAGGTAATGATTTTATAACGTTGTCTATACAAAAACTCAGTTAAGTCTTGTTGCGCTTATGAAATTAATGCTTTTGTAGATAGGGCCGTTTATTTTCGTTAATGAAATTAGTAATATTGGTCAGATAATTCCAAGTTTTCTAGTGGATGTGTTTTTCGATGCTATTCATCAGAATCAATAGAAAACAGGATTTTGGATTTTTTTGTTAGTTAGAGCCATTTGCAATTTAGCTAACGATATTTATATACAAAACTATGTTTTAAAACAAAAATATTAATGTGGTTTAATAGTTCCTTCAGAAAGTGAGGCGCTAAAATGTTTTTGATTATCCCAGTACACTTGGTTCTGTTAATACCTATTTTATTTAGATCATCAAAATTGTTTTTGCCCAAGTCATTTAGGCGATCCACTGAATAGTTTGATGTATGTTGATATCAAACACTTCGCTTTTAAATAAATTTACTTTAACCAAATACTTATTAACACCAAAATACAAGGACATTTTTTATGCTTATTGATGTACTTTCCATTAAAAATTGCTAGATTTCGCGCTAATAGCTAAATCATGTTATTTCTAGCTAAATGTGAATAAAAATCGCAAGATTTGACGAGAAAATAGCTGAAATGGCAACAGTGCTACCAACAGTGGCACTGAGCAAAAACAAGTTCCAATAGAATTCTTTCACTTCAAAAAGTTCTTTCAAAATGAAGAGGCATTCTCAAACAGTATGGCTAGATAAGGAGACTTATTTCGTCTCTTTGCAGGGCACTTTGGGAAAATTCTCATTTTGAACTCGAAATGAAACTTATTTTTTCTACATGTGCTATAACATGTGTACGTTTTTTATTGTTTTTCTTCCAGTTTTACGGATTGTTTTGAAATGGTGCTATCTACTGAAGAGTTTAGTTACATTAGGATATACATACATATGAAGTTAAATAAATCGTGAGTATAAACAATTTTTTACTTCTAATAATATTCTAAAATTGCGCTCTGCGAAAGTACTAACAACATTTATAGATGTGTTTTTAAATGTAAATTTTCACTTAATAATTGATATGTAGGGAATTTTTGATGAATTGGTCTGGTTGATATCTTGTAAGACTTTAGTGAAAAGAACATAATATATATATATATATATATATATATATATATATATATAATATATGTATATATATATATATATATATATATATATATATATATAGATATAAAAAAAAAATAAATATATATATATATATATATATATATATATATATATATGTAAATAAATTGAATAATAATTTCGAAATGTAAAATAAATTCTTTTCCTCAAGAGTTCAGGAGGTATATAAAAATTATCCAGTTCAACAACTACTCACATACGGTTGGATCAATTAACCAAATTATAGTTTATGATAACAGAGTAAATAAATATTTTTGGTAAATTAGGAGCCTTTAATCCTGGAAGGAAACAACGAGCAAAGAGCAAGAGGGGTGAACTAAGATTAATTGTACAATCTTCTTTTATTTACTCCAATAGTTAAATTTAAGTTTATTAGTTATATTGACATGACTTTGATGATAAAAAAAATTTTGTTATGAAAAATTTTTATTTTGCACTATATTATCTTAACGTAATTATTGATTCCAAAAACTTATTAAATATGCACGGCCAATGCACACAGAATGTGTATGACGCGAAACCATTTACTATGTTGGTAGCTCCCTTATAACTTTGCTTCCCGCTGTTATGAAATTTGAACACAATATAAGTTAACCTTGTGTGCAATTGTAGCATTAAAGATGTCCGAGACATGAATATTATGCGGTGCTTTCATAATGGGTAGAGAGTTGGTGCATATATAATGTTTATATTATGAAAACGGAACACTTTCATTGAAATAGTCTTCGTCCTCCCTTTATTTTTATATAGTCTTGGTAAAGCAGATATGTGTTGCTAAGTAATTAATAAAAAAATTAAATTAATTAAATTAAAGGGAAATTTACATCAGGAGGTCTAGGACTCTTACGCGCAAAGCATGGGACTCTTTCACTAAAGCTAGAATTCCGTAAACAGATGGCTTTGGCAAAAGGACCAAATTCTTGAAACTTGAACTAATATTTTATTTCAAAGCAAATTTCTTACTTGGTAGAACACACTCATGATAAATTTCGAAAGGTTGGTGCAGTATGAGAGTTCGTCTGACAGCTAACCATTTTGTAAGTTTTAGTGGGCAAGTAGCCGAAGCCTTAGGAGGCGCTTGGAGATCTTTCTTTTTTCCCCCTTTAATTTTTTGCTTTTTGTGGTTGCAAATCTACAATTAAAGTTGCTTGTTAAATATGTACATATCGTGGCGTCGCTACGCCAGATGACAGTTTTTTTTCTCAATTATTGGTTAGCTACATTGATGTCAAACTCTTGTGTTCAACAAGTCCTCGTGTAAATGAGAGTGTTTAAGCTAAACATAAAGTTTTGATATATTTGTTAAGATAATTAATTTAGTAGTTTGTTGTCTGTATAATTTATTGGAATTCTCTGTTGGAATGCAAATATTACTCCTTTGTTATCAACATTGTTCGTCTGGAATATTTTCTTGGATTCTAATGAGTAAACCGCTAACGGATAGGGTAAACATTGTCTTCACCATCTTCATTTTTTACTAGATTCAATCGTTCTTATTCTATTTCCCAAAGGTAATAAAAACTTAATTAATAATGAATATTTTATCATATATATATATATATATATATATATATATATTTATGAAAATATTCACTCTTCGTGCTATTAGACATATTTGGGGGATTCACACTGTAGTCATAGAGTCAAAAGTCATAAAATAATGGCACTAAAAATATGACAAGTGTGACAACCCGTCATAACTTGGTCTGCTAAATAAAGTTGTATATATAAAATCTAAGAGCTGCTGCCTTGTTATGAGCTGAAAAAAATTTTTTTTGCGACGGCACATGGAAAAACTTTCAGTGGCTGCCAGCTACGTAATTTAAACGAGAAAAATTTTTCAATTGTATATACAATTATTGTTGTAATAAGAAAAAAAAAAAGATATATATATATATATAGATTTATATATATATATATATATATATATATATATATATATATATAGTTTTTGCGTTTTAATGCTCCTTTAATATATTTTATGTTATAAAAATGTGATTTAATATGCAGACATATAGATATGAATAATTTTTTATCCGCTTTTTAGTCGTGAAACATATATAACTAATGGCGGCAAACATATACTACCGCCGTCTCGCTTAAAGATTTTCAAAGTTCGACTTAGATCTCTAGAGCTATTTTATCACAACACAAAAACATACCTGCAAGAATGTTATTATTTTAAGACTTTTTTACATATATACAGCACAACAACAGTTTTTTTAAACCAGTCTAAAATTTTATGATTCTATGACAATATGACTAAATAGCACGAAGTGTGAATCCCCCAATTGTCAGAAAATTTAAGACCAGTTTAAAAAGTTGTTGTTCTGCATATAAAAAAGTCATAAAATAATAGAACTCTTTTGTATGTTTTTGTGTTGTCATAAAATGCTCTAGAGATCTGAGTCGAACGGCTGAAAGTCTTTAGGCGAGATGGCGATAGTTTATGTCTGCTGCCGTTAAGGCCCAACTATTATATGCGTAGGCTAGCTTTGGCTACTGTCAAAACTCGACGAAAAGACTGTCAAATGCTTATGCGAACATTTGTATGGCTATATTATACTTACACTCAGTTGTAAAGCAATGCACTTTTGCAAAAACTTATTTATGATGTATACATAACATGTAAATACATATATAAATATTTTCAATTTATACATACATAAATATATTATCACAAGTAGGTTATTACTAATTTAGAAAGTAATTTAAGAAATAAATTGGAAAGTACTACAATGTACAACAATGTATAACAATGTGTGCAAGTGGTTGGCAACGTATCATAAATGGTAGGAAAATACACAAATACACTATAATATATATACAATAAACAAACGCTAAACATTTAATGTTTCCATTAATTTTTGATATTATTTATTCAATTATCTGTAGAATTGATTTCGGCGTGCATTGCAGCTTTTCTCGTGTGCACGTATCACAGTCTATGGTATGTGTGTATCTAAAAGTAATTATCAATAACAACGAACAAACAGTTGGCCACTTAAGGAAAATGCGATCAGTTTCGCTCTATGCGTAGGAAAATTAAATTCAACGAAAAGTTAGCAAAGCAAATTATGGTTGTACACATTTGATTGCATGTATTCGCAAATTCGCCACCGCTAGCGTACGCATATTATAGTTGGGCCTTTACTTAGTATATATGATTCACGACTAAAAAACGGTTAAAAAATTGTGCATACCTATATGTCTGTACATTAAATCACATATTTATAACATAAAAAATATTAACAGAGCAATAAATCGGAAGAACTAAATATGTACAAGTGAAAAATTTTCCTCATTTAACTGACGTAGCCACTGAACGTTTTTCCGTATGCCGCCGCAACAAAAATTTATGCAGCTCATAACAAGGCAGCAGCTGCTAGAGTTTAAATGGAAAAATTTATTTAGCAGACCAAGTTATGACGGGTTTTTCACTCTAGTCATATATATCTTGCTATTATTTTATGACTTATGATTTTATGACTACTGTTTGAATCCCCAAATTGTATTTTTATTTTGTTTCATAAATTTTATACTGTGCACACAAACAGAGAGCGTTGTTTGCAATTGTGTTTATGTACAGCATTTTAATCGTAATCCTCGTTTTTACCTTGGCGTATGCAGGACTGTGTGCTGTCCGCTTCATAGTAAACAACATATCTATCGTCATTATTCGTTGTTTTATTTGTAATATATTTATTATAATGTTTCGGTCAATTTATTATAGTATTGTTACGTTTTTAGACCTTTTCGTAAAAACGGTTTTATAACTTATCCTTCAAGGATTCGTTTTATTGTATCAAATTAAAACACGGACAAATTAATTTTAGAAATATAATGCGGCAACACTTTATTCATTACTTTACTAACACGAGTATTTGTACTACTCAACACTTAGCGATGTTAACACGTCTATATTTGAAATCACACTAACTCGCTGAGCTCTGGCAGCGCCTTTATATAGTCTGGTAACTTCGCGAAACTTCTGGGCATGGCTGTTGGTGGTTGTACTTTACTTAACATGTAGCTATATACGTGTGTTTGTATACATGACAATGCTGACTTGTGTGTTTCGCTTATGGTGACTATGTGTGGTTGTATGTATGAGTGTTCTGTGTGTTTTGTCTAGGGTAGCTATGAGTGGTTGTATGTATGAGTGTTCTGTGTGGTTTTGTTTCTTCTTCTCCTGTGTATATGGCTGTGTATACTTATGAACCTGTTTAGCTTTATTAGCAGCGAATACTTGCATACAAGATCATTAAGGATAACATCTCTAGTATTTATGTTGCTAGGTTTTTCGTTGTTGTTGCTTACACTTATTATTGGCACAGCCTCGAATGATCTTGTATATTCTGGAGTATTCCATTTCCGTAAATTTGAATATTATCCATATTGTGTTGACCAGGGTTGTAACATTTTGACAACTAGAGATTAATTGGCAGTGCTGCCAAGTACATATAGCCACATTGTCGTTTTATTTAAATCTATTTCTAATCTGTGTAACAGTATATATAGGTGCTTGTTTATTGTGTGGCTAAGTACGTCTATATACACAATTTTCATAGGTTCTTGCACCAAATAATTAATTATATACTTCGATCTATTTCTAATATAATATGTATATGATATTAAACATTCTCAGCCACAGCGTACATTGCCAGTGTTGTCGAATTTGAAATTTCAAAATGGCACCGAAAAAACGTATATACTATTTCAGAGTTCTCAGAAAAATTAATAAAATTTGATAATAATAAAAGAGACCTAAATAAGTTTGTTTTATATTCATTTGCAATAGGTAAAACATTTATTTATTTTTTAATTTCACAAATTAAACAGCAATTGTTGGAAAGGATTTTAATTTTACGAACAGTTCACTATCTTGCATTCTATTATAAATATTTTAAATATATAGCTTTTCGCAAAACTTTCGTCTTAGGGCCATTATTATAATTTGGCGACAAAGTTGGTGGCCGGTAGCAACTTTCCATTATTACAATTTGCCGGTAAAACTAAATGTATATTTCTTGTCGTGTAGCAATATTCCTAGCAATTACCGACTACCTTTGAAAGATTATTTTGATCGCGAAAAATTGTAGTCGCAACGACGCACTTGTTTTTACCTTTTGAAAATATATTCAGCTTTTGTTTGTGAAAATATAAGTTTGTGTTATAAAGTAAAAAATGTCAGCATCTAAGGAAACAATCGTGCGAGCAGTGAGAAGATGGGCAAAAAACTTTTCAAGTGAACAAGACTTACGTTTGTTGTTAACATATTAAAAAATAAGAAAATATGGTAATATAAACGTAAATCCTCGTGTAAAAACTTATCGCAAAGTCGAACTTGCCGTTAATATATCGCACATATTAGGTTAAAGGAAAGTTGTAATAATGAAAACGTATTTATCCGACCGACACAATCTCACTTTAAGGTAACACCAAGTTGTAATAATGGCCCATAATAATATAACAATAAATCAGACTTTTACAATATAATTGAAAAATTACGTTTGATGACGTTATATATCATTAAACGTATGGTAGTCAGATAAAATAATTCTAAAAATATTGCACTGTTCAAAGAAGTGGTATTGAATCAGTAGAATGAACTGTATACATGAACAACATTTGAATATCCTTTGTTGCTATCGTATATAAAAAAGACGCCGAATTTAATAAAAAAAAAACAAAAAAAGTGCTATACTCGGCTGTGTCGACTCTTATACATCCTTCTCCAATGTACTTTTAGCGTTACATACATATATTTATAAGTACTAATTTTGTTCTTCCTAGGTTATAAAATTGTTTTAGTTAGTAAAAAAATAGCAATGCAAGTTGTCTTTTTCATTACTTTTATGAATGAAAAAAAAAAACTTCCCATCCATGGAAACGAAATTTTAATGTATTAATTTTTTTCATGCGGTTTTAAAATTTTTAAACATTTTAGTTATTACATTTACTTTTAATTTGCCATCCCTGGAATTTTTTTATATATTTTGGTTTTTAATAGACAATTAATGTTTCACCAAGTATGAAATACGTTCAATTTACAAACATATAATTAGTTTTGGTATTAATTTTGCGTCGAGAAATACGTATAAGCTTCCCAGCTCTGGAACCGTATAACAGATTTTTCTGAATATCACTCAATACCACTCTATTTAAGTTCATTTCTAATCCATCAGTCAGGGAACGAAGTCTCTAGCTCTTCTGAGGGCTGGGGAAACCGATTTTAAGTACAGACAGACGGACATCGCTCAATCGTCACCGCTATTCATAAGAATACAGAATATATATATATATATATATATATATATATATATATAGTTGATTTATCTTTGTTGACCTTATCTGTTTATTATAATATTAATCAAGCTTATGGTCGTTTTTTATCAAATTATATTTGGTCTAATTTTAATTTTTATTATATGTAAATATAAGAATAAAAATTAGACCAAATATAATTTGATAAAAAACGACCATAAGCTTGATTAGTATTATAATATATATATATATATATATATATACTTTTTGGGGTTTCATATTAATATCGAAGATATTATACACGGAATGACAAACCTATACATATACCCTTTCACTTTTTTGTGAAGAGTATAAAAACGAACATCGCGCCAACTATGAATTTTGTCGCACAAGCAGTTTTAAAAAGCATCCAAAGTGGTAAAAAGCGCATCGAGTTGACAGTGCTGTACTTGGGTTAGTTTTTGCAATAACGATACATTTTCATGAACGAGCTCTCATAACTGACATACAAATTGAACTGAAGGCAGATCTGAGCTCGAAAATTGTTTTAATTTTTTTAAAAATATTGTTCGAGCTTATAAACCTGTAAACATAAATAAAGATGAATATTATTCTAGCTTTCAAAGACATATTATGCGGTAGTTAAAATTTCCAATTTGATATATAAAATATATTCATGTCGATCAAGTTTTGTTTCTTATGTTTTCTATAAATTTCGAAATCTATGCTTATCACTGTGTAATTATAAGTTGGATTTTGAAAGTAGACGAATAAGCAAAGCGGGTTTGATATATTGTATTTAAATTGAAGTTTACTGATGATTTTGGAGTAAAACCCAATGGAATATAGACGTACTAAAAAACATAACAAAAAAAAACTATATAAAACTTTAGTTGAGTGCATTGATTGAAATATAAAAAATGTCGATAAAAATCGTATATTCGTTTTATTGCAGACCCGTCTATAGATTAACTTTTTCTTTTCACGCTGTATTAAAAAAATTTTTAAGCTTGGAATTACTTTACTTAAAGCAAACGTGTGATTTATAAATTTTTGATATTTTGTGATAACGTGATAACATTGCTGATAGAATCAATGTCCAAAACTGTGACATTGCAGACCCATTTATGTTTCGTGGTAGTATAATTCGAAATATATTCTGAAAGATCCAAAGATCTTATTAAGCAAATCGCCTTTTGCGGCTTTTAAACTTTCTATTACAATTGTTTATTCTTCCCCCATGAAACCTTAATTTTCAAGTGGGACAAGATATTTTGACAACTGACTGAATTAATTTCGAATATATTAACATACACGTACTGCGTAATAGTGTAATACAATTCCTACTATTGAGGAAATTTTCTTTGTACAATTATTTACTTCCTTGTAGTTTATTGGAGTTTCCTTTTTGTGTTTATTTATTTATATTATTCTTTGAATTTTGTTTATAAATTTTGATCTATTGCAAAAAAGTTGAATTGTTGTTGGTAGCACAATTTGTGCCTTTCTTAACAATAAGTTTCACTTTAATATCATTTGGCTTTTAAAGCAGTAACAGCAGCATCGACGAAATTTATACAGATACATTAGTTTATACTTTTAAATTTGAATCATCCTTAGCTCTCCATAAGATCTTTGCATAATATTTGAATGAATTCTTTGTTGCGACTTAGCAACAATTTTTATTCCTCGCACCACCATCACCGGTGCCATCAACAAAAGGAAACAATAGTGTAACAAGCTGTCGTCAATAATGCATTATTTATGATGCCAAAAACCCCAAGTAGCAAAACAATTGAAATAAAAACGAAAAAAAGGAAATTATATGTATACAAAACGAGAAAAAATCTGCTAAGAAAGTTTTCCAATCTTTGTGCCCCTCTTCAATATATTTAAAAATGTGTTTTTTTGCGGGCTGTTATTTTCTTGCCTTCCTTTTATTCTGCTCCAACAGCTTACTGGTGTACAAGTTCAATCTTATACAATGAAGAATATTGCTAAAAGCGCACAGTGGCATGATAAGGCTTTTTTAAAGCAGCTTAATCTACATTTATTCTGCTTCAGGGAATTCGAATTTGACAAATGTACTTCATGGCGACAGAAAGGAAACTACAAATTATTTATAATTTAAAGGAACTTTCAAATGCCTCTCTTCACATTTAATTCTATTTAAACTTGTAATAAAGCTACAAAGTATTACATACGATTTCAGTATATGAAGGCATTGAGAGTGAAGGAGGTCTTGAATTTCATACTTTTTCACATACTAAAGATGATTGTTGTTGTTCTTTCAATTAATAAAACGTATATATATGACAGATGAAAGGAATGCTATGGATTAAGATTGAAAAAATAATATTTAGATAATTATTTCTGAAACCCTATTAATTTGTTAAGTTTTTTCCCAGCATTTAATTAAAAAGCGTTCCTGAAAATTTTATGGACGATTTATGTTTTTAAGTTGGGATATATGTATGTAATTATATATGCCAATTTCTTGTATAATTTAAGATCTTTTTCAATAGATTCACCTGAAGTTATGAAAAAGTAAGTATTTTTTAAGACCTTTAAATAATGGTTTTTTACTCCTTCGATTAAATGCCAATGAGTACCATTATCTAAAAGTATGTCCATAAAAATTACCTTATGCAAAGTTTTTCATACAACAATTTAAAATATTATATGTATATTAATATATGAAATTTTATAAAAATTACATATCCAAAACTTATTATTTCTGCAATTATAAGAAAGTGCTTGTTCCAAAAAGGTTATACTTTGTATTACAATTTCTCTGAAAGTAATTTTTCCAAAAAGTGCTCCTTCATATTAATCCTTGAATTGCTCACTTAATGCGAATGTTCAAAAATTCACTACAACAGTTAACAATATACTCAGGTCTCGTTTTAAATGCACATAGAACGATACTCTAGCTTCATATAAAAACTAATGATTCGTTTCGAAATTCTGAATAATCGCATAAATTAAAATTTTAGTTAAAAAATTAAAACAAAATCTCATAAAAAAATCAGCATATAATATAATATAAGAATTCATCTAATATAAAGAATTCTCACAACACGCATGCGTGTCAGCTATGCACAGAAAAAATACTGCAGCGTGTTGAAAAAAACACCAGGTAAGTAGGGAAATCCCCAGTTTGTTCTTTCTATAATAACACACACACAACACTCAACTGTACGACTATATAAGTATAAACTTGGCTTAGTTTAAACACGCTAAAAAGCCTAAGAACATCTAAAATTTGCATAAAAATTGCATAAATTCGAATCCGCATAAAACGAGATCCCAGTGTATGCAACTCAGATATATATGTATGTAAGTTTTCAATTTTATGAATTCTTAAGAATTTAAAGATGTTTGCACCGCTTTACCGTATGTTCTTTACCCGGTTTGACCATTTTCATGGGTGGACTCATACTTTAAGAAATATCAAATAAAATTATCCGAAGTTAGATGTTGATGATGAACAATATGATAGGTGGCGGTTCAAAATCTTCGACTCTTGCTCTTCAACATATTTTTTTATAAAGTTCTCCTAAATTTTTCCTAGTGACGGGCACAGGTGGACGGAAAAATGATACATATCCCGCCAAATTCAATAATATGTGAATAAGCCACAATTAGCAAAATTAGACGGTTTTAGTTGTTATAGAGATATGGAACTTTAAAATCGAACAAAAATAAAGTTATTTCAATTGAGGCAAACCTTCTGGTGTTATAATTTAAATATGAGTTCTGGCATATGACCGCCACAGTTGGCTCGGACGTAGTTTAATCTGGATGTCCATTTTTCGACGAATTCGTCCTACATATACGGCCCTATATCGACAATAACGCGGCAAATTGTTCTCTTGCTTCGGACACATCGGCGTATACTAATGATTTGAAGTATTAAATTGATGAACGAAAATGTCAGTGTCTATAACGATCACCATTCAATGGAACGTCGTTAGCAGCATCCTTTGCTTTTTGTTTCTTTGACCAGCCCTCATGGAATGGCCTCTACTACACGTTTTGTAAGTGTTTTGATAGTGTTAAGAGAACAAAGTTTGTTTAGCTATTTTTACTTCTTACTTCCCCGGCGTGTTCTTGCCATAAAAAGCAAACTTAACACTTAAAAACAATATGTTAGTGTAAAAAACAGAAAGTTAGTATTTAATGTAAAAAATTTGAGATGTACAAACAACAATATCAACTGAAAAAAAAACAAAAAAACTTCTAACTTGAGTATAACAAAACACTTAACTAGAGTTTTTATAATCAAATAACGTCTCCAGAGAAAGCTGAAGAATATGTTAGACAACAACTGGGTTTAGGTCCATTGTTTTCCTTGCGAATATTCATTTATAAGATTTATTATAAGATAACGTACATACTTGTGCAGAATGCTTTTCTTAATAGTCAGAGTTTCATTTGGTTGGTCACAGGATTACCCAGGCACGCAAGTTGTTTTTATGTTTCTTATGGTTAAGGACAGTTTTGAGCTCCTTCAATATTTTATATTACAGGATGCAAGGAATAGAAAGACATTGCAGCAAATGTAAATAAGATAAGATGCGTATTATATAAACAAATAATGACCGAACAAGCCTCATTGACAACTCTCTTTCTTGCTAGAAAAATTTAAGATTTTCAAGGATCGGGAAGTTATTAATTTTACCCCGTTTTGCAACAATCGAGCTCTCATCAGATCTTGACATTTTGAATCCTTTGGAGGCATTGGTGACCATTTGTGTTAGAGGGTATAGTATCTGACCTGCTCATATCGTTAAAACGGCTGAGCCCACTCAAACCTGCTGGCGTTATAAAGTGTGTTGGCGAACTAAGATTTTCTGTGAGTTTGAACTGGTTCGAGCCCGTAGATTTAAAGAAATTTCAAAATAGATTTTTTTAAAAATGTTGTTGGAATAACTTTTAAGCGTCTTTGCCATTCGTTTTCACAAACTAATCAGATTTCTTGATATTGGAAATACAAAATTGGTCATGCCGTTCGTGAGATATCTCATTTCTTTTATAGTATTCGATAACTACATCAATTATCACTTATCATTTGGGAATCTGTTGATTCATTCGAAAGATATAGTGTTTTAGCTCGGAGAGCCAAAATCAGATCTCAATATTAGCGAGAAGTTACAGAGATGACTTTTAAGGTCAATGCTTTTCTACATGATAAGTCTTCTTTCGCCATGTCAGACACCTGGCTCCTGAGTAATTAAGCCAGTTGTATTGTATTGATTCTTCCCCATTGTGCAGGTTGTTTGAGTGCAATGCTAACGCTTTAAATGACGTGCCTGGGCCAACGAAATTGTTATTTTATACCAGATAAAATTTATCTCTCGTTTATTCGCATGCAAACTCTCAAATCCAGCCGCATGTATTCCACATAGACTTTGAAGGTCTTAATTTTTATATCACATTCCATTTATGATATTTTCAAATAAAAATATTCATTTCGAAACGGATTTTTACTCATCTAGTTTCGTTAATTCTTATCCCATTGTGCAAAATCATGAATAGAAAGAATCCTACAAAAGTATATAATTTTCTTTTATATTAAAGCCCGAGCTGTTCGTTGGCTGGTACTGCTCGTTACTAATAAATTCAAGTTATAGTAGCAAAACAAAGTTAAAGTTAACAATTTGTTTTTGGTTAAAATAAGTTGTGATTACAAACAGTTGACGTGATAAACTAGTTTTTTTTTGTGTTCATGTCGTCTTATTTATTTTTCTTCTCTCTTTTATGTCTTGAATGTTTAAACTTTCCTTAAACACCTCTGTCAAAAGCAAAACAATTGAAATGGATTTCATTGTGAACCGTGTTTTTATTTATTCTGCTTGAGAATTGCTTTCAACATTTATGGCGTTCTGCATGATTGCTTACAATAGAACGGCGAAAAAAGTGGAAAACATTTTTTTGATTGCTTTCTGGAGAAAAATGGTTTTTAGGGATCGACACTTTTAACCGTTTACTGGATTTTTAAATGTTTCTGGGTTATAGTCGTTAGTGGGTATATGTGTTTGTATGCACATATGAGCACTTCCCACTTAACCAAAATTAAATAGAAATAGCTCATAGCAAGTGTACTATTTTAGGCCCTAAGCTTATAAATATATTGTGAAAACAATTGCAATAGGCTTGTTAATAATTGGCCTGCGTTGGTAATTGGACTTCAGTATATGTTCATTAAAAAAATTGTTTTATTTAGTTAATTTTATATAAAAGAAAAAGAAATAGTTGACCTTAAACCTGTAATATTCCGCCAATATTAGCCACAAAGTTATCGTGATCTGGTCTTTGTGCTATTCTATACTTTTGAGCTCTTCGGGCAAAGCCAACATTATTTCAATTTTAAAATCAACCGATTCCCGAGTGATAAGTGGTGATTAATAAATCGAGAAAAATAAATTATCAGATATATGGTTTCGGAGTTTTTCAAACAGAATCACTTTTTCGATTTTTTTCGTTTACGATGTCTTGCGAACAGATTATTTTTGGGTGATTAGTTAGTGGGATCGATCGATAATGTCATTTCATGTCCGATTTCCGCTATGATTTCGTCGAACGAAAATATATTTGCGTTTTCTTAAGATGTTATGACGTGATTTTTGAGATTTCACTTAAACTGGAAAAAGATTTGTGCCATCATCAACAATTTTGTTTACATAATTCTTATGGAACAGCTTAGCCTTGCTTAAAATGTCGTTCTTAATAAATATATAAAAATATATCGCATTACGCTGGAAAAATTTTAGTTTGTGATTATGTTAATATGCGTTTAGATATAATCCACATCTTATAAATACGGCCTAGGGGTTATAAACATATGTTATAATACGTTCATATTCGAATATATGTATATAATGTTTTTAAATTGGTTTATTAAGTTATACGTACATATAACATACATACAAACATTATGACGAAATTTCTTTTGTAGTATTGACATTTAGTTTTTTTAGCGATTTGAAATACATACATACATTAGTTATGAAATAAGGAAGAAAATACAATATTATATTTTAAGCTAATAATTATTATTGAATCTCAAGTTCAAACCCTAGATTTCAAAAATATAGATGTACATATGTACATATGTATATATTTTGCATTCAATCCGAATTGTGAGAGAATTATTTACGAAGAATTTTTTTTATTATAATCATCATAAAAACTGTATGTTTCATTCAAAATAATATATCGTTTTCGAGCAACAAGACGGATATTATATATAGTACAACACAATAAATAAATATATATGTATATATATATATATATATATATATATATATATATATTTATATATATATATATATATATATATATATATATATATATATATGTATATATATATATATATATATATATATATATATATATATATACATCTATATGTATATATATATATTTTTTTAAATAATAATATTGAGCTTGAGGCTTATTTTAATAAAAAATTATTTATTTATTATTTTAACCGATGTTTCGATATTCTCTGGATATCTTCTTCAGGATGACAAATAAAAATTGATTATAATTTATTAACAAAACCAAAATTTTGAAATTGTACAAATTTCATCACTAAAATGAATGAAAAAAAAAATGTTTCTATACATATTAAAAACATTTAAGAAAATTAAAGCTTTTCTTTTCTGCCTACATTATAAAAATTTAAATATAATAATTAATAAAATTTGAACTCATTCTAGATTACCCTATTAGCCTTTTAATGATCTATTCTTGTAAATCAAATGTCTATAATTCAGTGCTACACTATTAGTACCAACTTTAAAGTAAATTTTTTTGTCTTATAGTACATTTGTTATCTGTAACATTTCTAACATATAGAGATGTTTATACCTATTTTTAAAATATAAGATGGAAATTTTTGCAAAATCTGCATAGGGATGTGAATCACGACAATGTAAAGATAGTGCAGCACTAATATTACTTTATTAAGCTAATAAGATTTAATTTGAAATTGTGATGTTTTGTAAATATATTACACTTTCAGGAAGTTGGTAAGTTTCACAGCAAGAATTTTCCCTTTATAATAAATTTTTAATTTAAAGCATTTAAAGACATTCGGTTACGTGTCCTTGATTTAATTTTTAAAAGGTAAATTTTAAATGGTATTTTTTACTTAGATAGGCGTGATATATATTCCAGAGCAGATCAGTTTTAGCTTTTCAACTTGTACAGTAGAGTAGAACAGCTCGTTTCGAAGTCTGCTACACTTTCATCATCAGTCCTATTTTAATAGGACTTGTTGGGTGGCGTATTCTTATTTAACTTATATAATTTTAATATTATTCTATTTACCAATTTTATTATTATATGTTTAATTATTGTCCTCAAGCTTTTTTTAAATACATATAATATTTTTCTGAATCACAAATACTTTTCGAACAATTACCCTGTACGAATTAAATTTAATATAACAAATAAATAGTTTGAAACTACTTTCCATAGAAAATTAATGTTTGAATTAAAAAAAATATTGCTGAATACACCCAATATCTCACAGAACTAATTTCTAATTCGATTTTTAGCTGAGGATATTTTTTCCTCAGTGATAAAGTCAAATCTTTGCTTTCTTTAACTAAAAGCAACATTCGTTTAGATATTTTAATACCCACTTAAAGCTCATGCTATATGAGTGGTTTAGTAAAAAAGGACATTTTTGCAAACGCTTGGTAATATGATTTATGATATTAAAGAAACGTGCTTAAGAACATTGCTCTTTTTCCTTTAATTTGCGAAATAATTTTCACTGTCTTGAGAGGTATTATCGAAGTTTTCGCAATAACAGAGACTTTTAATGCCAAACTGCTCTTGACATAATAAATCTATTTATCCAGGATTTATTTTCTCTATACAAAAATTTTTTTAACACATACGTAAACACAAACGTTAATGCACATCATACACTTCCCTGCAAGCAAATCGATAGTGGACTACGAAAATAATCCATTTATTTTCAACTTTTTAACAACTAACTTTAAGCTAACTACAAAGTCATGCAGAAATTAACCGAATAATTGTGATCATGTTCTGTGGAGTGAAGTTGTTGTATTTTTTGCATTCGTTGCTCGTTTACTATTTTGACTTTTGTTTTTTATAATAGTATGGTAAATTTTTAACAACTAACTATAAGCAAACCATAAAGTAATGCTACAAATAACCAAATTTTTAGCTAGCTTACAACTATCAAGGTACAAATTAATCAGCTTTTGGTTGAATTATAAAAAACGAATTTGAAGTTAGTTGAAAAGACATGCATAGTCGGACAATTGACTACTCGCGTAGGCCATCGCAATGTTAAAATAGTAAAAATAATCTAGGCATCAGTCACAATTAGTTGAGAATATATATATATATATATATATATATATATATATATATATATATGAGGGTTAGATAAAAGTTAACTGAATTGCTTGTAGGGTTATTATGATTGTGACACTCAATCTTAAAAAAGTCTTCTAAAAACATAGAAGTAGTCTTTAATACATACACACATAAATAAGTTTGTATGAATGTACGCAATCTATGTATGATGCAAGACCAACACATTTCCATTAATACACTAAAATTTATTAAAATATCCTCGAGGGTATGGATATTCGAGTACATACATATATTTACTGAATCTAATATATAAAATGTACATTAAAAAACATCATGTAACTAGTTAAATGTTACATTTACCGAAGATATTAGAAACAAATTTGAATGCTCTTCTCAAGTATAGGCACGAGTAGGTTCGATATGTAAAATGTGTTTGGTAGTATTAATAAATGTTATTATATTTGACATATGAGAATGTATCTCGGAGTAAATATATTTTATTTATTTATACACTCCCACAAATACTTCATGTATGTGTACACATCTTAATACACATTGATATTATCCCTGTTGTTGGCCATGTATATCAACATCTTGCAGATGTCTTGCATGACAATTTTAAAGTGTACATGGCTGTCCAAATAGATCAGTGAAGCGATTTCGGAACAAACCAAGTTTAAACATGACAAGAAGAGCGACAATTTCGTTTTTCATATTCAATTAATGATAGAGCTGACAATCAGCGATGTCAACTCGGTTCTTTTCGAATGGTTTTTGTTCTTTTCAATTCTTCGATTTGATAAATTGTGAGCTTGATGATCAGTACTTTTTAAGATCGATTTTGGGTACTTTTTTGATAATGACGGTGACACAAAAACAAAAATTAAAATATCAAAGATATTCTATGATATTGGCGGATCTCTTCACAATGTATGACTAAATTAACTTTATGGAAAAATTAGCTAATTCACACTTTTCTTAACAGGCACTTTTTAACCGATGGTTAATCATTTGCCTTTCACCATCATTTAGGGCCATTATTACAACTTGATATTATCTTAAAGTAAGATTTTATCGGTCCGATAAATACATTTTCATTATTACAACTTTCCTTTAACCTAATATGTGCGATAACTTAAAGGCAAGTTCGACTTTGCGATAAATTTTACCAGGAGGAACTATGTTTATATAACCATATTTTCTTATTTTTTAATATGGTAGCACCAAACATAAGTCTTCTTCACTTGAAAAGTTTTTTGCCCGTCTTCTCACACCTCGCACGATTGTTTCCTTAGATGCTGACATTTTTTATTTTATAACAAACTTATATTTTCACAAACAAAAGCCGCATATATATTTAAAAGGTAAAAACAAGTGGGTCATTGCCACTGCAATTTTGCGCGATCTAAATAATCTCTCAAAAGTAGTAGGTAATTGCTAGCGGTATTGCCACACAAAAAGAAATATACATATAATATTACCGGCAAGTTGTAATAATGGAAAATTACTATCGGCCACTTTATTGACTAGTTATGCTAACGTTGGCATTTACTACCACCAACTTTGTCGCCAAGTTGTAATAATGGCCCTTAGTTACTTAACTAGTGCATTCTGCACTTAACATGGCAATATTTAAATTGTTTGTTTACATTTGAAAATAGTCTTGAATGTATGAATTCTAGTTTTTTCCTTTGTAAAAAAGACAGGCTTCAGCTCTTTTAGGAATATCAGATTTCTTATATGTTATCCTTCGAAATTCAAATTGAGAACACATATCTAATGTGCTTTTCAGAATGCGGCATTTTAGTATATATTTTTTTATAGTCTAGGGATTGGCGTAGAAACTTCTTTTACAATACGACAAGCAGTCACTATTGAGACACCACAATAATCTCCTAGTATTAGAAAGCTGCCTGAGCCGTAAAATCTTAGGTCCAATAACATCAAGTGCTGATTTTAATTTTTGCTCATTTTATTTTCTGCATGAAGTGACAATTAATATACTAATCAGAAGAATTTGTTCGGTTAAATTTAACAGCAACTTTTCGATTAAATTGAATCATACATTGTGATATCAAATATCAGTTAACTGCCGATTAACACACATTGCGCGCGATAGGAAAGCAAATTATGCTTGCGCAGCCCATTCACTTTATACCATAAAGTTAATTCCGAGAACTTCACTATAAACCGTATCCTGATAAGCACATTGGATTTAAATTTTAAATGCGAAACATACTTATACAAAATATTTTTATATACTCGTATACAATTGAGAGAGTAATTCTCTCTTATATGTTTTCAAATATCCAAATATACATACATGAATTTTTCTTTAAAAAACGTTAAAAGCTTTCATTAATGTACACTTATCCCTCTATTTACACAATACTTTTTTTACTTTTATTATGGTTGTGGTGTAAATTGAGAGATTTATGAAATACCCCGATTTACACGATTTTTTATGTGTTTTATTGAATGTATTCGTCTCTGATAGGACGCTCGAGTTCTTACTATATTTGTTAAATCAATGAAATTAAACATATATGGACAATATATGATATGAATTACATTAATTTTGTTTTTATTTTTATGAATATTTTCGATTTACACGATGTTATTATTTTTTTAAAATTAAATCAAATATCTTAAACTCAGTGCTAACTAGTCGCTAATGCTAACATTCTTTGCGACAAATTGGCCAGCCGGGATATAAACTCGTACTTAATTAAAAGTGATTTTTTTTATTTGTGTATACAAGAAAATACTATGATAACAATATTATAACTTCTTACAAACATAAATATTATTAAACAAAACTAAAACCACTATCTACATAAATTGTTGTTCTATATTGGAATTAGAGTAGCTCCAATTGACCATTATTTTCAAACCGCGAAGTTTACCGATGCAATACAACACGTCACATAATAAAATACATGACAAGCCATGATATGCAATTATGTACGAATTACAATATAATACAATATACTGCCTCTAGATTGATTATAGCTGGCGATATATTTGAGGCATTTATCGATCACGTTTCGGGTGGTATCTTGGCGACAAATTGTCGAATGTTAGTTTTCAAGTGTACTAAAGCTCCTAGATCTTTCTTAAGTTGGATAAATAAATTTATGTTCATTTTCCCTTGTACCTGGGAATACTTATCTTCTTTTCTAAATTAAACACGTTGTGAACAATTTTAGTTACCTCCTGTAGGGACTTTATTCTGAAATTCTCATGTACTTACATATACATACATATATATGTAAATTTTGAAATTATAATTCTTTATTTCAAATTTTTGTCATAAAATTTCATTAATTGATATACTTTTAAATGAAAAATATTGAAATAAATAAATAAATATATATATATATATATATATATATATATATACATATTGAATAAATTTACTATTTGACAAACTGTCGTACTATTACAATATAAAATTTATTTGTTGGGTGGTTAAACAATGTCTATATGCATTTCATTGGCGCCTTTATACACATTGCTTATAGACATTGCTTAACCACCCTACAAATAAATTTCATAATATATATACATAAAATAAAATCATATAAAACACTTATGCATATAAAAATTTTTATTTCTACACCTCCTGTTGGCTGTATTTATTATGAAATTAATATGATGAAGCAGGTTTTAGCTTTAGATGTGAAAGCGCTGGTTGAATTTGGTCTGAAAAAGAACAAAATGCAGCGCGCGATGAAACATTAACTGATATTCAATCTAGTGTGTCGATGGAGACCAAGGTTGGCAACCAAAACGAACTTCGGTATCGGCAACGGTATCGGTATTAAAATATATTTTATTTCGATACTGGTAAAGGTATCGGTATTAAGAAAATTTTCATTTCGGTTACGGTATCGGTAACGATATTGAAATTATATCGGTATAGGTATTTATTTCAACATTAACTGATTACTAGGAACACAAAGGTAATATCAAATATTCAATATTTGCATTAATTTCATTAGTATAAAAAAAGTAAATAAAGTAACTCACTCAATGAACGTTTAATTAAAAATTTAAGCCTTCATCTTAAATGACTACAAATAAAAAAATATTAAAAAATGTTTTAAATATATTTCAAAGCTAATAGTTTTTAACCTTGTACAATATTCACTTGTGAAATATATCTAATAATAAATCAATTGCGATTTGGGTTCGTAATGTATTTCACTCCTGAAAATAACCGCTCTCCACTGACCTGCACTGACTGCAGAGCATCAATTTAAGAAACAGGCAATATGTTTCATTAAATCAAGTGTTCACTACTCACAAATATGTTCGAAAATTATTTTTATTTCATACCGAAACAATAATACCGGTATGATACCGGTATCAAGAGAAACAGTCTATTAACACTGATATTTAATGCAAAAAAATTATTTCGGTATCGGTATATAACCGGTATTCACTTTTAAACGGTATTCAAACTGTAACGGTATTTATAACGCTATCGGTTGCTAACCTTGATTGAGATATTAAATAATTCTAATTACTTCTGAATACAACTTATTTTATTATAACATTTTGAAATTCATTTCAAATGTTGCCAGGAACCCACATGACCAATTTATTCTATGTTTTTAGCAGGAAGAAAATCTATTACGATACACTTTCCATGGTTCATAATCAAGCGAAATATTCAGAAAGAACATATTTTCGATACGTCTCATGTGAAGGTAAAGCGAATGTGCACCAGTTTTCGTTCTTGAACCTGAGTGTTAGAACTATTTCTAACATATATTTCACCAGTAATAGACGATTGAATTATAAAAAATAACTTACTGGCGAAAAACCCCTCCCTAGTATAAATATTTCTTTGCTGTTTGAATTATCTACTTGCAGTCGAATGTAGTAGGTACTTGTACATAAAAATATATATTTATGGCAAGTTATTGACATTAATTTCATATCGTCAAACTGTCATTTACAGTTTGTAAAAGATATAAATTTAAATAGCTGCGGTCGTTGATACAAAACTTTATCAGCAACTAAAATAAAGAAGCATAAACAGATATGGATTTTTCTATAAATAAATATTTATCAAACCAAAGAAGAGTGAGAAAAGAACACAACAAATACTGAAGAACTTTAAGATACTATGGCTGATGACATGATGAGACTTATACATCTTCGATAGCTGTAAGTTTAGAATACGAGTGTGATGGACAGAAGATAAATAAAGTTTTGTAAATAATAAAGTATAAAATATTGTCTATAAATAAATCTTTAATAAATAGAGTTTGTATCTGTGTAAAGTGCTTTTTTAAGTCTTAGAAGTTTTCACAATAGTTTTTACGAGTTCGCAAATATGAGGTCATTTAAAATAACTTTTGTTATCTCTGACAATAATATTTCAAGTTTTGCAATCATAAAGAGTTCACTTCAATTACATAAAATTTAAAATTACTCAAACAATCTGAGATGGCTTTTCTTCGTAAGCATATGAATTTCATAGTACACAGTGGGGCGATATCAAAATATTTTATAATATGCGAGTGTACGAGTAGCTAAATAATTGATAGATTTATTTAAAACGTGATGTATCGTTTGAGTACGACTTGGAATTCATCCTTGTTTCCTTATTTATTTCTCGGGATGCATTGACAGTTGCAATGTTTCTGGCTGCTCTTAGTGTGAAGAGCACTAAATAGATTTTCTATAAAAAGTCTTACAGAAAGAAGCACGAACACATATATTACATACAATTATTTTCCCGTTTTATTGCTTTCATATATTTTTTTATGTTTAATGATGAGTTGAAAACCTGCAGCCTCCAACAGCAGCAGCGATGGGAAGGTGAAATGTATTTACACCAAAATTTATTTAGTTGCACAAATTCTTTGTTTTAAATCAAAAATAGCGGAAAGGAAATTATAGGTTTTCTGATATTCAAAATATAATGAACATTTTTTACCTTAAGGGGAGAAAACATTTCAAAACTAAGAAATTTGTAAATAATTTTCGGTTTAATATGAATCAGTTCAAAGTTTAATTACTACAAAGAGCACTGTTTAAAATATTCTACCAAAATCCTATTACTTGAAATATATGTACACATATATTCACCTAAAATGGAAAACTACATATAAAATGGTAAAATGGAAAACTATATATATATATATATATATATATATATATATATATTTTTAGCAGTGCATCCAGTTATTTATGCGTTAAAACTAGTGCTCAGTGTGATTCCGGTTCTAAAGAAATACGTAATCAATCGAAAGGTTGTTGTACTTGTGAAAATAAAAACATTTACGTGTGCTCCAACATCGAAAATTAATATATTGAAAAACCTATTATTCTGTGCCAAACTTATGATGTTGACGCTTTGAGAAGTGCTCTCATCTATTCTTCGAATTCTAGAAATCTGGTTCGATCTACTTCGACTTCACAAGGAATCTAAGACTAGAAACGGTCTTCAAAACGGTTTGATTCAGTTCAGGCTTTGAAAAGTTATAAGAAAAGCTGAAGATCTGATGAGAGCCAATTTTTTTCAAAACGGGGTAAGACAAAAAATAATATTTCGATGTTTAACAATATTCAATTTTCCTAACAGGAAGCTAAAAATTTTTAATTAATATTAACTATCAACGAGAATCGAAAAAGTTCAGGATTGGAACTTTATAAAGATATTCAATAAAGTCTCTTCTCAATATATATATATATATATATATATAAATATATATCCAATTACAATTGATATACATTATTTGTTAGAAAAGTAAAATTTTCTCATTGAAAATATTCAACACAAAATTGTTTAATAGAATTATGTGGTCGAAACACAGCTGTAGGTAACCAATAATAGCAATAGAACTGATATATAAATGATTGTATGTGAGTTGGAAAAGTAAAAAAAAAAAAAAATATATATATATATATATATATATATATACATATATATATATATATATATATATATATATATATATATATATATACATATATATATATATATATATATATATATATAATGTGTTACAGGTATTTCTATTCATCTCTTATTTTAGCCCACTGCTTACGATTGATAGTACGTTATTTTGTTTCAGATAACGACAATTGGAAATAGAGTATGCTTTGACATCTGAAATTTTTTTTATATATTATATATATATATATATATATATATATATATATATATATATATATATATATATGTATATATATAGTTTCTTTTAACTTGCAAATTTTTGCAAATGTAAACCTTTTCCCTTCTCCTCTAAAACTTTGAAAAGCTTTGCGTTTTAGGTGACTATATATGGATGTGTGTTTGACTATTAAAGGTTTATTGTTATATATTTTACGAGCGGCTCCACTGTAATTTGCCATGAACTATTTAATGACTATAACGTATAAGTATATTCTGTTCAGTAATTTATTTGATTTTTATTTTGTTTATGTCAAAATGCTAATTTTGTGTATTAAATATTGATAAAGTTATTCGTAGTTATGGTTCATTTAGTATATGATCTTAAATTCGTTTGTTTTTCCTAGCATATTAATTACGTTTACATGTTCAAAATAACACATGAAATGAGCGCCAAATGTCTTTATTGCCATCTAAGTCTGTATGTTGATTGTAAGGCAACATTAGCTTATATGGAATAATAAAGCAATAATTTTAGTGCAACTGGGGATTATAAAAAAGGGTTTAGAATACCATTAGCAACTGATAACTTAAAGCTTTAAATAAGAATAAAACATTTTCATTATTGGTAAGTTTTACCGGAATGTGATCTTTAAATATTTTCTGATCATATAAGAGTTTCATTCGTTTTTTTATACGAACGAGTATATGAAACTTTACCCATGGTTTATGAATCAAATTGCTGTACGGAAGGAAATGTGTTTGAAAAATCTATTGATTAAAGAAACCTTGTTAAAGGTAAGTTAAGTAAAATATCGAATCTATAAAATAACTTTTATTTATTTTTTTTTAAAATACTATTTTGCGAAGTAAATTTGCAAAACATTGCAAATGCCGACAGAGTGCCTGGACCATATGCGATGTTGGCGATGTTGTTAACCCGAATTTTATTCGTTACTGCGACTTTTGCCATCACATAAGATATGGAAACGTAGTTAACCACGGAAATTCAATCATAGGAACAGTTATCCTATACATTTATATGAGGAGTGGAATACATTCAGCGCGAGTGGGACGCAAAACTCCATGGCTGCGAATTGACCTCGCCATGATGGCTGACTTTATTTATTTTGATGAAGTGTTTGACATGGTGCGTCATCCTTATTACTATGCAAGAGCATACTGCACTGGCAATGGGTGCTTTGGCTCCGTTTTAATGTTTTAATTGTCGAAGGACAGCAAGAATTTTTACAGATCATCCCATATTTAGCACTTGGAAATTTAAAGAAAATCGGTGTATTGAATTATGAGGTACGATATTAGCTTTTAGTTAATTTTCCCTGCCGAAAATATCTATCTCAAAGGTTCACAACACAATATGTGCTTACTATTTTAAGTATGATCTTTACTAAAAGTGGAAAGAAACATCTTGACCTTAAAATTTGTTTTATTTCTGTGCAAAATATTTTTTTATACAATATGCAATATGTTATGAACATATCATATAAAATGGAAGTTTGAAATCTCATAGCACTAATTCTTTTTATTTTTAATTTTGAGACGATAAGATTTTTCGTTGAGTTAAATTACATTTTTACAAATAAAGAGAACCAAATAAAAAATGGAGCAGGTCACTTAAATTTAAATATGTGAGTGCATATAGACATTTTTGTATTAGAGAATTCACCTATCGAGGTATTAAAGATCGAGACTTTGCTTTAGTCGGTCAATTTTAAGTTAATCGATTAATCGATTTAAAACAGTAAATTTATTAATATCAATATATAAAAATGCATCTATATATCAGAAATATATATAGTTAAATCAAAAAAGTAATAATAGACATATATTCAGTAAACAAAAAAATATCTTTAACTCTAAATATCTCAGTAGTTATTTAAGATTAAGGTTAAACTTAAAGCAATTTATAGAGAAATAAATCAAATCTGTAAAAAAATTATAACAAAAAAAAAAAAGTTCTACAATAACTTTTCTTTCAAAGGTATGTATTGAAATAGATAAAAATTAATACTTGTTATGACCATCTCTAGTATCCAACACTGCTTTAAGTCTTCTTCTCATAGAATGAACCACATTTTTTTTTTAATATTTTAGCCATTCTCCAACTGTTACGGAAGAATGCTTGTGGAACCAGATTTTAATTTTGCTGATTGCGATAAATTGTAGTTTAGTATTTCCAAATAACGCCATTCGACTTCACTAATTTCCATACCACAACATTGCCGCCGTCATGCTTTATCACTTTATTTAAATTTTTGTCATTTAAAGCTTTTTCTTTTCGTCATACAAAGCGACGGCCCACAGTAAGTTGTGTAGTGGAAAAAAAAATTTTTTTTTCGAATCAATAAAATACATATGAAAGCTGACACTCCCACGATTCTAGAGGTGGTTTGGTTTTTCATGTGCGTTTCACATATAAAAAGTTATACGGCCTTAAAATCGAACTATTTTCATAACTTTTTCATAACTTTTAAGTAACAAAAAATGAGTTTGGAAAAATGAATAAAATAAATTAATTTTTCAACAAAAATGCTTGCAATTATATTTGTTTTATTCAGAAATGTAGCAGAAACAATGAAAAAGTCCTAAAATTCAAATATTTATAGCAACACTGTAAGAAAAAATGTGAAGAAATTACCTAAAATATGTACTTAAACAAAAAAAATAGTCAGCTTCATTGGTCCCGAAAAACTAGGCACATCACAAATCGACTTTTATGAACCAATAATCTTATTTTCTGATATATATATACTAAAATATGTATAAGAAGGTTTAGGTATTTTCTATGCCAACTTTTGAGATGTAATGATTTTAAAAATCATCCATATTTTATATTTATGTTAAAATTATCACTTGATATTTTTAATGTTTGATAATGTATGATGCTTTAAACCAAAGAATACCAAGTAGAATGACTCTAACACATATAAAATTTATTCTCACATATTTGGACACCATGTGAAACCAACCCTTTATTGATACAAATACGTACTTAAGCGAGAACCGTCGAAAAGTCGGGGTCGAAGTGCTTTATATGGCAAGCTAAACCTAAAGATATGAACAAACTTGCCATTACTTATTCTTCCAACGAAGATCATTACAGATATGGAATTCCACATTTACATTGATTGCTTAGATGCCTTTAGAGCATATTACACACTGCGTGTCGATTGCCTTTTAAGACTTGGCAAGTTAGGAATTATAAGAAAACAATGTATAATAAAAGAAAAAAAAACAAATTCAAGATAAATTTCGATCTGAGACGGGATTAACAGTTGATAAAGTGAAATCTAATTTTGGCACTAGTAGAAAGAACAGACTTGAGCAGACTCGAAAAAATAGCAGAGAAAGTTGTAATCAAGACTTAATGAATAAACTTCTAATTTTTTCTGATTCATTAATTTTATCTAATAGAAATAAAATATATACAAGCAGCTGTTTTAACGATAATCAAGATATTAATAATTACATAAAAGTAGATGAATCTTTTAACACTGATTCCGACTCAGAAACTTATTTTGGTGATTAATAATTGTTTACAATTGTTATGTTATTTGAGTTTGTTTGTTACTTTATTATTCTTTATATAAATATGTTTTTAATCTTAAGCAATAATTTAATTTTGAAATATTTAGTGTTCTCAATTTGGCAACCCTATTCATATAATGTTATTTGAATACCAATGGTTGTTTTCAAAACCGTAAATATAAAAAAATACTAAAATGTTGAAAATATTGTTATATTAAAGAAGGGTATACGGCAACCCTAAATAATTAGTGATTGGTTATATTCCATAAAAAACTGTCACGCTTTATCATTTTGTATGTGAAATAATAGATTAAAAGTAAAAAATATAATAATTACTGAAATGGGGGAATTTTCGGTATTTCATTTTACCCGCACCGGAAAAATAAAAGGATATCTAAAAATTTAAATTCATTTTCGAAAATAGTAGGCCAAGAGAGATATGTGCAAAAATTTCATTATGCTACCATAACTCCTTCGATTTTTTTCCACTTTTACTATGGGACCGTTCACTGTGCGGCCATCAGATTCAAATAAATTAAGTTTGGACCTATCAGCGAAAATAACTGTGTCTTCAGACTGATTAATATAATCTTTATCATATTTTAATCGCTCTGCAACCCTTTTATTGGACAAGTATGGTTTATTTCGAGGTATGTATGCTCCTAAGTTGAGTGAATGCAAGAAGTTCCTCACACTCTGGGGATAGACGTCTACGATTTCCGCCTCTTTAAGCTTCTTGGAAATGGCTGCTGCTGGTGTTTTTGAGTCCTCTTTAATAAAACAATCTTGGGTACACATATTTCTCGGCATTGGGTATACATATATTTCTTGGTCTTTCTAAATTTCGGTATTTTGAGATTATGTACTGGACAGTGTTTGAAGCAATACCGCCAATTTCGCATGCACTTTTACCGTTTTTCCAAATAAACTTTGCAAATCGTTTGTTTAAAATTTTGTTTTAAATTAATGACAAAATGTAGTAATTTTTAACAAAACATACACAATTTTTAAAATGCATTTGACAGTTAGGGAAAACAATATGTCTACCTGATTTAGTGGCTTTAAGCATTGAAAAATTAAATTTTAAAATTATATTCCATTGTACAATAAACAGGTATGTGTATCACCATAGGTGATAGTGAACTGATTGTCAAAATCAAGGCGCATTAAAAAAGGTGACGTTATCGAAATTCGCCTTATATCAAAAACCAATCCTTCAAAAACAATTGTCAAAAAAATTTTAAATGTGATGGTGCTTAACAATTATAATTCTTTGAAAATTAAAAAATATTTGATGTTTATTTGAAAATAATTTAGTACACAGTCATATATTACTTAACCAAACATTAAATTGTTCAACATAAAATTTTTGATTACTCGCAAAAATATTTATGAATGAAAAGTCAGTAAGTTTTGAAGGATTGGTTTCTTACGGCTCAAGGCTAATCAAACAGCTGAGAATCATCTGCGCTAATAAGGTCACCTGTATTAATTCGCCTTGGTCAAAATTTCTTAAATTCGCCGCATTTTTGTTTTCTGTTTACTATGTTTTGGTTGTTTGAAATTTTAAAGTTGAAATTTTTATTCATTGATTTCAAAACAAAGTTATATGAGTATTATTTATTTTATCGGTATCTGAAATCAAATACCATTTCCAAAATTCTATTCAAACGGACGATTGGCGATGTGATATCATTGCAAAATAAGTTACATACAATATATACAAAGATTTGAGCAACCACTTCAACAATTTTTTTATTTATTTAATATTTATAATAATAAACAAATATAATCTTTTTTATAAAAAGTTTTATGGTCCTGAAAAGGACGGATTGTTTTTAAAAATGGTTATAATATCTTGTACGATGGTAGTAGGGGTAATTATTGTCGTCAGCCAATATTCAAGCTCGTTCGCTACAAATTCGTCTGGCCAAGAGTATATAGATGGTGCAGAAATTGGTAGTTAGGAAGAGACCAACCAAATAAGCTTCACTAACTTCCTAAAGAGCCATCACAGCAGAACTCTGGAAACGCAAATCAGTTTTAGGGTGTTCAACAATTTCACGAGCAATTCGCAAATCAACAAATCAGTACTATTTTGATAGCGACGAATTTCGTACCATCGCCGGTAGCTGGTGCACTTTTACAAACTGCCTTGTTTGGTGACAAAGTAAAGAAAATAAAAAATAAAATGTTTTAATAAAGGTGAAGAGTTATAAACAGAACAAAAATATTACCTGAAATCATTAAATTATATTCCACTTCTTCTCTCTTCCCAAACTATATTCATTTGACTTCCAACGTCTTACATTATTTCACTGATGCAAACCCCTATTGATCCATAATCAAATGGAAACTAACAATATGATAATTTACTACTGAAAATGCCACAAAGGTATATACTTCTGCAGGAAAAATTATGAGCGCAAACAATGCTTGTCCTGAATCAATTTCACGCACTGTCTGCCACTTTTCTGGAAGATGTTTATATCTATCACACACTTATCTTTTCGTATTCTTGGGAACCTGTAGAGTTTCTGAGCTTCTTGGACACCCACAACGCGTGTGTGTCTCGTAAAATGTAAATTTTATTTTATTCATAAATTTATTTTCTTTCATAAATGTTATTACAATTAATACTTACGTCACCACTTTGATATTTTAAAACACAACAATGAATAAAATTAATTTTGTTTACAAAAAATTTTATTTTATTTGAGAAAGGCGAATTAATTAATTCGCCTTGTTTTTGACATTGCGTTCCACAAAAAAGATGCTTTGTTGTAATGAATTCGCTTTGCATATACCTGATAATTGTACCATGTTATATTCCATGTTTGGGTCGACCTATGTATGTATATATGTATGTGAGTCAAGTTTTTCTATTTTGCGTAATATGCAAAATAAGAATAGAAATCAGATAAGCATTTAGAAAGCTTATTACGCATAAAATGTTATACATTCGAAATAAATATTGATGATGTTATGAAATTACAAGTACAACATAATAATTATATAATTTGGATATATATCGCAATATTACTTGTAACACCGCTTCGTTGTGACAGTTAGAAAATATATAACTCACACAATAGCAAAATGCAATAGTATGGGTTACCTTTTGATTTAAAGATGGGAGCGTTTGTTATACAAGTTTTTTTCATACAATTTTTTTTCTAGTTAAGTTAAGGTCCAAACAAATTTTCAATTGTCCAACCCTGGAGTCAAATTATAATTTTTGTATAAATTTGATACCAATTTTTTATATATAAAATAGGTTTAGTTAACAAATTAAAAGTAAAACCAGCATTAGCTGCTCACTTTTGTGTAACACTTACGGAGAAAAGGTCATTGGTTATTAGGCTTCTCTATTCAAAAGGATCCAGAATATATATATGTATATATATATATATATATATATATATATATATATATATATATATATGTCTATATATACAGTATTCCACGGTTAAATGCCTCACTAATAAATCAAAATTGTTCTGGGTATTTATCCGGGGAAGGCATGCATACATATCATACATACATAAGCATACATACATATCGGCGCCTTGCATACATACATATCAGATTTGTTAGAAAATATTATTAACGTTAAAAATAATAAAATACCGCATGCCAATTATTTAAAATGTTCAGTAATTTTCGATTGTGTCATATTTGAAATTTCGCTTTTGAAAATTTTAGCCTCTAAATTTTCAATCTCTTCTAAGTCTACATTTCTATTTAAGGAATATCGACGTAATACATCAAGTGCTTAATAGCACACCTCCTTAAAAGTTGGACCGTTGCGACGGTTATTTCCTCACAAAGAAGTTCATCCTCTTCTGAATCTCCACCGTTTTCATTTAAGAAACCCTGTAGTATATCTGCGTCTGTTAGTAAGCCATAACATTGAAGGTGCTTATCGCATCTGATATATTCATTAAACTTGTCTGGAGAAATATCAGCTTCCATGAAGTTTTTCTTTATTGCTATTTGCCTTTTAAAAGCTTATTTGTAATGAATAAATAATGCCTTACGAAAACAATTAATAAAGTTATTTTCTTTCACCAGCCTCCAAGATATTTTAATAAAGTGCAATGCATCTAAAATTGATTTCGATTTTAAAAATTTTCGCAAAAGGGATTGTTTCCAATGTTATTATTTGTTTTCTTATAATAATTTGTCGATAATTTGATTTGAAGGATTGTATAATGCCTTGGTCCAGAGGCTGTATTCGGGGGAAGAAACTATACGTTTACGCTTTGCAAATCTACGATAACTTTATGACACGATGCATTGTCTATGAACAAGACAATTTTTCTATTTTGTTTTGACATTTCATTGTCTATTTGTTGCAGGATGGAGTTCCACACAGTATTAGTCACACGAGTAATAAGGAATAGGAATAGTTTTAACAGCTTTAAAATAGCGAGGATTTTGATATTTATCAATTGCAAAAATCTATTTGTATATCCTACAGAACTGCATACAAGCAACAACGTAATACGAGCTTTCACACTTTCTCCTTTACAAGACAGAGTTCCACTTGGTAAAAAAGGCCTCGTCAGCATTAAATATATTTTCAGGAGTGTAGTTTTAAAGAAGTGATACAAAATTACTGCCTTCTATATAATTTCGAGTGCCTTCCCTATCATTCTCATTACTTTCTCCATGTATCTTAGTAAACTTTAAGTTTTCTCTTCTCTGCCATTTCCATAACCAACCGCTGTTTGGTTAAAAATCAGAATTAATTTCTGCTGCAAACTCCTTTGCTTTATTCATTAAAATTAGGCTGGAGCACATTGTTGACGCATTTGGTTAAACCTTTAAAGGAGCATTTTCAACATCTTCATGTTTGGATTTTCGACAACGTTTTAAATCTACATTTCTGTTAGAATCTGCAATAGTACGAATTTTCTATTCATTTCTCATTATCCTATTGACCGTTGAAATATCGCAATAAAATTGTGCAGCCAGTTGGTGTTTTGTTTTTTCCTTTTTTTTACTATAGAGATCAACAAAAGTTTTTGCTTTATGGATAAAGAAGTTTTTTTATGAGGCATTTCACTAAGTACTAAGTAAAATTTTATTTATTTCATCACAAACTGTATATTTTTACTTATTTTCAAAATGTAAGTGCTTTTTAATTTTACCACCAACATTGAATGACATCAACAAGCAAGCGTGAAGGTAACATGTGGTTTATTAAAGTTCTTTCAAAGTTGTAAAAAAGTACTTTGGGGAAATAAACTAACTTAAATCCATGAATATGCCAGTGTTAGGAATTTTTGTTGAGGTAATTACCCGAATTTGGAATTTAAGCGAAAGTTATTAAACCGAGCGATTTTTTTTAATGTATGAAAAATACACGGGGATTTACAGGGCGATCTAAATAAACGAAAAAGGCAATTATGCGTGGGGTATTTAAAAGTGGTACACTGCGTGTGTGTATTATTTTAATTATAGTTGATACTTAAAATTCATATATTGATTAAGAAGTAATGTTTTATTAAGAAATGGATTAAACTTCTTGCAACTTGCGAGACGCTAAAACGCAAGCGCAAACGCAAGTGCAAACGCAAGCGCAGCGCAACGCGGTAACGCAACTCCGCTTATAGAATGCTTAAAAACGCACCATATGTTTTTACAGAAAAAAATTGTGTATGTACATATATACATATGTATATGGATATGGAAAATATATATAAATTTGTTTAAACTTTTTACGTTTGTGCAAAATGTCACAGAATACTGTTTAGCTAGTGGTGCTTATCATTTAAAAACAAAAAATCAAATCATCTGCTTGAAAAAGTGATGGCAATTTCCTTTTTGCGCTTGTACAGAAAACGTACGAAATGGTATAAATAGTACAGTACTTTATTTTAAACTTGTGATCGATGTAACATCTTCATTATATGTATATCTATATTATAATTTTACAAATACATATATTTTATAAGGGTGCTGAAGTAGTGAACACAAGACAACGATGCCTTAGATCCCGAGATTGACTTTGCCCTCAGTCATAAATATGGTTTCGAAGTTTTCTGACATGCATTAGTGCAAGATTGTGTTTATTATTATCGGGTTGTCTCAATGGCGTAGCACTGGTCGCTAAACATTATCGACACAATTGCCTGCATGTACATACATAAATTACATTTGAAATAATATTGGTACCACATAGTTTATGCCCACGCGTTCATATATCTGCATATACATACGTATGTATAACTTTAACCTACTATTGTACAAAAAATATTTACAGTCTTTTGTGATTTTATAAAGTAAATTTAGTTATATAGCAAATTAATTTATTGAATATGCTATGTACATATATCTACAAATGTATCAACTATATGTTCAAATATCAAAACAAATAAGAAGTACAAAAAAAGGCTTTTGTGCCGCACTCTCATTCAATATACATACATGCCATCACTCTTGCGTATTTCTGCATAAAATTCTATTTTCTGTAGGTTGGCTGTGCTGCGTTGCGTTTTTCAGAGCTCAATTAAGCATTTTCGCAATTTTCCATGTAACAGATTGCATCAGCTGACGCATTTGCGCAGCGTCGCGTCTCGCTAATTGGGCCTTTAACCGCAACTGACTCGGCGTCTGGAGTTGGGGGTGATGCCAGACTACCAACACTCTCCCTACTTAAACTTGGCTATTCTGATCATCATCTGCCTCAGATGAGGCACACCACTTTGCATATTATCAGTGCTAGTGGATGCATTAGGTTCTGCAAATGTCGCCGTTTTCTCTACTTCATATATGCTGTTACGCTTAACTCTAAAAATTTTCCTGCTACAAACTGCGTCCTTATTGCTACTAGTGCATCTAACTTGTAGTTTGTTTCGTTTTTACGTTTTTTCTAAAAATTTTCCTTGTGAATATTTTTGCGTTCTCAATTTCAAAATCAGTAACTAGCTCTTGTTGAAGTATCTCTAGTATATTATTTAGATAATTTTATCTCATTCTGACTCCAAATATGACTTCGAACGGTGAAAACTTTGTAGAACTATGAAGAGATGAATTAATTGCTTTTTGTACATTGCCGACAAATTTATACCATTTGGGGGAAACATCGTAAGACAGCTTTGGTTTACCCCTTCAATTTGCCCGTTTCTATGAGGAACTCCTGTTTTGTTAATACATGCTCTATGTTTCGTTCTTTACAAAAGACTTCAAATCCATGCGAAGCAAACGCGGCACCTCTATCACTTATGGTTCTTACGGAAGTACCAAACGTGTCAGGCCATTTATTCAATCGAGCCAAAACTTCCTCGCTTGCCGTAGTTTTTGTTGGGAGCAACAAAAAAAGTGATCAACATGAACAGTGTGAAGTTAACTTTCACCTTTGTTAATGTAATCAAAAACCCTTCTGCTTCACCAACTTTTCTGTTGTATTTTCTCTCCATGTGTGGTATGTAGTAGTTCTGCTGTAATAAATTCATTGTTTTTTGCACTGCTGTATGACCCAATTCACAAGGATTTCGAATTACTTCGTACTGCATACACTTTGGTACTACCAGTAAGTTATTTCCTTTAACAAATTTGTGTACAACATCTCCCTTCCACATCGGGGAACACAGTTCTTATGTGTTCATCCTTCTGATGCGCAATCTTAAGCCTGGCTGTGATTACAAGAGATACTGGCAATACCGCACCGGGATTCCGATTTAAATTATCGACATGACGCATTCGAGTTCTGTCGATTGTTGAAAACGTGAAGCTCTGAAGATACATAATCCAACTAGATACTTCCGTTGGGACATCCTGTTTTGTTGTATTTTGTTTAAAAGCTGAACAGTTTACCTAAAAGATAATGTTTACATTTTTTAATTGCCAAATACGCGGCCTTCACCTCAAGAATATAGCTATAACATTTTCTCTCTGGCACTGACGTCTTTTTACTCCAGTAATACACTGGATGAAGCTTACCCTCGTGAAATTGCATTGATGTGCCTCCAAATCCCTCTTTCGAAGCATCTGTGTGAAGCTCTGTATCAGCCGTTTGGTTATAAGTAATTAGCATTGGTTCCTTCAACACACGGATGGCGTCAATCTCGTTGTGCGTAACCTTTTCTCAACAGTTCTGTAAGGGGTATAGCAAGAGGTGCATAATGCGGAAAAAACTTTCTAAAATAATTTGTCAATCCCGAAAAAGATTGAACGCCTCTTAAATCTTCCGGTACAGGAAAATTCCTTACTGCTCTGGTTTTCTCCTTTCCGGGACAAATTTTTCCTCCACTAATCTCATGACCCAAAAACTCTCTTTTGGATTGCAAAAATCTACACTTTGACCACTTTATTTTAAGGTTATACCGATCTGCAGTATCTAAGACCTTCTTCAAGTTATCCAAGCATTCGACTTCCGTTGCACCAAAAATTATAATATCATCCATAAAGTTTTCGTTAATTAAATCTTGAAAAATTAAGTTAATAAATCTATTAATATTAACGGGAGCATTACAGAAACCAAAAGAAGTGACATTAAACACATTCGACTTGATTCATCGATTGGGATATGAAAGAAGCCATTTTCCAAGTCCATCACCGTAAAAAATTTCGCATGCTGTAATTTTTTTTAATTTCTTCAACCAATGAGACGTTAAGCTTTCTGTAATCTACACATATTCTGTAGGATCCATTTTTTTATTTGTCACTACTATTCTACTTGCAAATTCAGAACTCGAATTTCATATAATTTCCTGTTCTATCCATTTATTAACTTGTTCTCTTACCATTTGTTGTTCGTTGATGGGCAACCGAACTGGTGAATTGCGAAAGGGCACCATATTGGCATAAGGAGTTATCTTCGTCGTGACAGGACATTCTGCAATCCATCACAGATTGCATTAACTGTCTGCTCATATATTCGTGGTACATCTAAGCCTAATTCCGCCTCAACTATATTATAAACACTTAATTGCTTCTCCACCTTATCACTTTCGGCTTGCAGCTTTTTGAATGTTTGTATATGAAACATTTAAAAATTCGAAATAAAATTTTTTTATAAAGTCGAATCATATTTAATATTTTTATGTGGAATTAAGATTGGTTCATGAGTAGTTTCAATATCATCAACTCGAATTATACTGGCCATATGGCCGATAGGCTCTTTAGCTATATTACCGAGACTGTAGACTACCAAGTTGTTCTTTTGTAAAATCATGTTAAAAAATGTTTTTTATATATGTTTTCTTTGATAATAGTCACGTCCGAACCCGTATCAATAAGACATTTTAGTTCAATGTTATTTAAATAAATTTTCTTCAACCGATTAGCTTCAACCACCTTATTAACATTCTGTGCTTTACCCGTCTTTACTTAAAACTCTCAATTTCTTCCTATACATATGTCCACTTTGATTACAATTAAAACATTGATATCGTTTTAACGCTCATCTCTTTTGTGATCTACACCATCACATATAAAAACCGTTCTTTTATTTATTTTCACGTTCACCTGAATTTCTTTCAGTCGAATTTCTAGTTTTAACTTTCTTTCAGTGGAGTCTTTATTTAGCCCTTCAAGTATGTTATATTTTTCTCGTAAGTCACTATAATTTGGTGCTGAATAGATTTGGGGTATTCACACTTCGTGCTATTTAGTCATATTGTCATAAAGTCATAACATCTTGGACTAGTTTAAAAAAGTTGTTGTTGTGCTGCATATAAAAAAATAAATAATAATATAAAATAATAGCACTCTTTCAGGTATGTTTTTGTGTTGTCGTGAAATGCTCTAGAGATCTGAGTCGAACGGCTGAAAACCTTTAGGCGAGACGGCGGTAGTATATGTTTGCCGCCGTTACTTATATATAATTAACGACTAAAAACCGGTTAAAAATTTTTCATATCTGTATGTATGCCTGTACATTAAATCACATTTTTATAACATAAAATATATTAACAGAGCACTAAATCGCAAGAACTAAATATATACAAGTGAAAAATATTTGTCGTTTAATTTACGTAGCTGGCAACCACTAAAGGTTTTTCCGTATGTCGTCCCAAAAAAAAAATTTTTTTTTTGATAACAACGCAGCAGCTATTAGAATTTATATTTACAAATTTATTTAGCAGACCAAGTTATGACGGGTTGTTCACACTTGTCATATTTTTTGTGCTATTATATTATGATTTATGACTCTATGACTACAGTGTGAATACCCCAATTGAATATTTATACTCATTCTTAATTCAACCTATCTACTATGTATCGCATAACCGAATTCTGGTCAATTTCTCTCAAGAATGCAATCTTTTTCATTTGTAGGATATATTCGCGAAATGATTCCGATTCGAGTTTTCCACCCATTTGGCTGCGGGCTTGAACATATACTCGTATTTGTTTCGTATTGAGCTAACTCATAAGCATCAGCGTTAAACCATATTTTTAATGGCATACAAATACCATCAAATTCCGGAATTGTTTTTCCAAAGCCTTCAATCGACACACTATTACTATTATTTTGTCTGTCATTGTTTATTCTTATTGCTCATTCAAATCACACTTTTCTACAGCTACATACTCATTTGCTGTTTTCATTTGCTTCTCCACCATTTCTTCCACACACGATTGAGTTTTTATACCCTTCACAAAATAGTGAAGGGTTATATCTAGGTTTGTCATTCCGTGTGTAATTTCTTCGATATTAATATGGGACCCCATAAAGTATATATATTCTGGATCCTTATGAATAGCGATGACGATTGAGGGATGTCCGTCTGTCTGTACGTGAAATCGGTTTTCCCAAGCCCCCAGAAGAGCTAGAGACTTCATTCTTGGACTGATGGATTGGAAAGAACTTAAATAGAGTAGTACTGAAATTCGGAAATACGGTTCCAGAGCTAGGAAGTTTACGCCTATTTCTCGACGCAAAATTAACACCAAAACCCAATTATTTTTTGTTTATTTGTAAATTGAATTTATTTCATGCTTTGGGAAGCCTCAGTTGTCTGCTTAAAACCAAAAAATTAAACAATTTTTTTCAGGGATGGGAACAAATTTTTTTTTGGCACATTCGCTATTTTGTGGTACATATAATTACTAAAATGTTTAAGATTTTTAAGTTTTTTTAAATAAAACCGTTTTATACATCATGAAGATTTGCATTGATGAAAAATTTTTTTTAAATTCCCATGCAGGGTTAGGAAATTTTTTTTATATATTGACATAACCAAAATGCAACTAACGTCGTTTTTTCCTGGTTAAAATTATTTTTATTTTGGACAAACAAAATTGGTATCAAAAATAAAAAATAAAAATTTTGATTCCAGGGATGGATAACTGCAATTTTTTAATACTTGAGAGTGACCAAAATGGTTAAAAATTGTAAGTTATTCTTAATAAAACTATTTTAAGCCTCAATAGAGTTTCATGGGTAAATAAGCAAAACAAAACAAAAAAATTTCGCTTCCAGGGATAGGATAAAATTAATATCATATATTAAAAAATTTAAATTTCGATTCCATGGTTGGATAACTGCGATACATGAATAACTAAGTTCAAGTTTTTCTAAATAAAAATATTTTATGCCTCATTAAGAGTTGCCTTGGTAAAAAAAGGAGTTTTCGCTTCCAGGGATTGGATATTGAAATTTCTTTATGCATAAAAGTAACCAAGAAGACAACTAACGTCGTTTATTTCCTTATAAAAACCATTCTTTAATTTAGAAAACACAACTTTGGTTTGAAAATTTAAAAAAAAAAATCTAAATTTTGATTTCAGGGTTGGATAACTGCAATATTTTGCGATACGTGAACGTAACCAAAGTGGTTACAAATTTTAAGTTTATTTAAATAAAACTATTTCATACCTCATTAAGAGTTACGTTGGTAAAAAAAACTAAATAAAATAAATTTTGGCTTCAAGAGATGGAAAACTGAAATATCTTTATACATAAAAGTAACAAAAAAGCAACCAACGTCGTTTATTTTTACTAATTAAAACTATTTTTAATTTAGGAAAAAGAAGTTTGGTTTTAAAATAAAAAAATTAAAATTTCTATTCCAGAATTGGATAACTGCAATATTTTGTGATAAATAAAAGTGACTAAGACGATTACAAATTTAAATTTTTTTTAATAAACTATTTCACACGTCATACTAAGTTGAATGGGTAAAAAACACAAAGGAGGTGGGAAATTGATATTTTTATATATAAAAGTAACAAAAAATTGCAACTGGTCAAAACTTTGTAGTTTTCCTTAAATAAAACCGTTGTACACATTAGAAAGATTTGTATTAGTAAAAAGAATTTGAAAAATTAATATTTCGTTTCCAGGGGTGGGAAATTTTTTGTTTATATATTGTTTATAAAGGTAACCAAAATATGTTCAAATATTTATCCTAATGTATTTTTTTTCTTCAAACGCATTTGTTTTCGGTTCGTTTATCTCTCTACAGTACACACTTTTTCTCTTATATTACTGTATAATAAAACTCTTATATCGTCTTCTTTACACGTTCACTTGTCTGTTACTAAAGCTGAATTCACCCATGGTTTTAGAACAAAATTTATGTTCTAGAACATTTTTAGGTTTTTGAGAGTATGTTCTAAAACGATTCACCCACTTCGCGCAATTGTTCTGGAACATCAAGGCTACCATATGAAATAATTTTGTAAATTATGTGTGTGAGTTTTATAATTGGGCAATACCACTATATATTTAATTTTATTTATAACATTATTCACCACTTATATATTTTAATACCAAACAATACACATTATTTTATTATATATATACAAGCAATATGAAACAAGTCCGATGTTATACATATAAAAGTATAAAACAAGTTCTCTATTATATTATACATATGTACATATAGTAAGATGTGTAATCTCACATCTGCTGCTAGTATGTTGGCAGCACAGTTGCAATGTTTCGAAACGCGAATTAAAATTAAACCAATTCAGGTTCCGAAACAAGTTACTCTCTTTCGCTCTCTCTCTAAAAGAGATACGTCAAACTACATATAAAAAAAAATGTTTCAGAAAGTAAAATTTGTTTTGAAATCATGGGCGAACCTAGGTTAATCTCATGTATTATTCTTTTAATACAAGAAATTGAGTTTTTTGCTTTTATAGGAAGTTCAATGGGATGAGCCCCCAAATGTTAGAATAAAAACACTTCTATATTATTTTAATTACTTTTTAATTTTAATTATGTGCTAGTTCTTTTTTCCCAAAATCTTATTGAAAAATTCAAATTGGTCAGCTACTTCCATTTCACTAAGTGAGAAGCTTTGAAACCAAATATCAAAGTTACAACAAGAACTCACTGATCAATTTTCCTTTTTAGTTTCTTACGTTTTATTCTACAACTGGTTGGTTTTTTGCCGACTCAAATTGTAGGTGTAAGAGAAATAAAGAACAACAATCAATAATTGTTTTAATATAAATAATTTATTTAGGGTGTTGACAACATAAGTAATTTTACTATATTAATATTTATATAGGCTAATTGTTCTAACTTTGTTAAAATCTCAGAGAGACATGATGATAAGTATTTCTAGGTACAAAGGAAAGTCAACATCAGTTTTATTCAACTTACACAGCAGAGCAGAACAGCTGTTTTCGAAAGTCGCTACACTTTCATCTTCAGTGCTCATGTGTATATTGTGTTTATCACCACTGTTTAGGTGGCTTAGTTGAATGTGATAAAAGTTTTCTATTTCCACTTGCATATTTAAATTAGTTTATATTTTGGGGTTTTTTAAACTCTTTAATTTTAATTAAAAAATATTATTAAAAAATTCAAATATCAAACCAATTATCACTTTGAAACCAACCAGTTGTATAATAAAACGTAAGAAAATAAAAAAGGAAAAGTGATCAGTGAGTTCTTGTTGTGACTTTGATAATTCGTTTTAAAGTTTCTCACTTGGGAAAGTGGAAGTATGAAATAAATGCCTTTAGTTATTCTAAGATATGTTGGGTAAAGGTTGCCTGATTATCTGCATTAGCCCCAGTGAAATGCGCATAGGAACTAGCTGATAAATTTTAATTTTTTAATAACAATTTGGGAAAAAAGAACTAGCACATAATTAAAATTAAAGAGTTTAAAAGACCGCAAAATAAAAATTAATTTTAACTATAGTTTATAGTTTCAATTCATATATATATATATATATATATATATATATATATATATATGTATATATATAATTGTTAATAAACTAATTTTTTGACATATTGTAATTGTACTATTATAATATGAAATTTATTTGTTGGGTGGTTAAGCAATGTCTATATGCATTTCATTGGTGCTTCTTACCAAATCGTCAGTAGACTTCAACCACAGTTTTGCAAAGTTTCAAACTTCTCAACTTATTAAAAGACTTCCAAAAACCATCTGAGAATTATGTTAAATAAATTAACTATAAAAATTCACAAACAATTTCAAAAAATCACATTATAAAAAAAAAAAAATAAAAAATTAAATTAAAAAATATAAATTAAATAGAGTCGTATCGAATAAAAGTTGTTTGTTGGGTTTGGTTTGTATAAGTTTCATAGCCTGCTACACTTATTATAATGTGATTTTTTGAAATTGTTTGTGAATTTTTATAGTTAACTTATTTAACATAGTTCTCAGATGGTTTTTGGAAGTCTTTTAATAAGTTGAGAAGTTTGAAACTTTGCAAAACTGTGGTTGAAGTCTACTGACGATTTGGTAAGAAGCACCAATGAAATGCATATAGACATTGCTTAACCACCCAACAAATAAATTTCATATTATAATTATGTATATATATATATATATATATATATATATATATATATAGATATATATATATATATATATATATATATATATTTATATATATACATATGTATATGTATATATATATATATATATATATATATATATATATATAGATATATATATATATATATATATATATATATATATTTATATATATACATATGTATATGTATATATATATATATATATATATATATATATATGTATTACACAATAAATACGCAACTAGTAGTGAAACCGAAAAAATGGAGACAATGTCCCTAAAAACGTGACTAGGTACACCTGCGAGAGAAGATTCGTTATTTATATTAGTCTGTTGTTAAAAAAACAAAAGGATAGCTAGGTGGTTCTTGCTTTTACGATTTTGTTTCTTGGTCAGTTGAAAAGTATTCGCTGAACAGTAAAATTGTATTTTGTTCTACGTGATCGAGTTTAAAAAACCCACTTAATATTAACTACAAAAGAGATTTTTATTTTAATTAGGTCTGTACCTACTAACACGTACTTTTTGTTTTAGTTAGTGTCATATAAAAGTAAAAGTGATGGCTTCTCATCTGGCATGAGAAGTAGAGGTATAGACAAAATTTTTCTGATTGAATATCCACCTCATCAGATATCTGAATGAAAGCAAATCTACAATTTGCGTACTGTGAAGTTAAATGTGAGAGACTCTGCCACAACTACTGTTGACGAGGTTTTCGTTTTTTGGACAAAAGCTCGAATTCTAAAAAAACAAAAGAAAAATCTCATAGTTAAGCTGGAAAAACACTGCGATGATTGGAGAAAAATGCAAAAGTACAAGGATAGAAAAACGGAAAGTGCAAGAAACGCTGTAAAAGAGTTAGGGTAAGCTCTTGGATGATCTCTTTGACATTGCCCACCAAGATGCCCTGACGATGATGACTTCAGAAGAAGACAAGGAGTTTCTGTTGAAACAAAGACAGAAAGGAAGACCAGGCTCTATGCTCGGAGTTGACCTGAAGTTGGCTCAAGCTGAAGAAAGACTGCTACAGAAACAACGGAAAGTGTTGGACAAACAACTTGAAGCGGGAAATTTGGGTAAACATTTAAAAACAAAATATTTGCCTTGTAGCGAAACTTTATAAGATCTAGATCACTAACTGAAATTTCCATCAATATTAACAATATTGTTCAGAGATGGCGGAGGTCACGGATGACGAGACAACAGAAGAGTCAGAAGGACGTGAAACGCCGTATGAAGAGCTCGAGATGAACGTAGAATCTGAAGGACCATCTGCCCCCAAGAGAATCAAGCGTGGCTTCAAGGAGGTCCTAATCATGAAATTGTCATTGCTGCTGGACTGCTGTAAGGTGTCCGATAGGAGTGCTACTCGTATCATTTTGGCTACAGTAGAAGCTCTCGGAGAGGATCCCAAAGAATATAAGATCTCCAGAAGCGTTATCCGTGAACAGCGGACCCTAAACCGTGAAAAATACACGAAACAAATTCAAAAACTGTTTGCGTGCACTGGGATGGAAAACTACTACCAGGTATCCTCAAAACAGAGCTGAAAGAACGGGTTGCTGTTCTGGTATCACAAGGGACTAAAGAACAACTCCTGGGCGTTCCTGAAACTGACAGTAGCTCAGGGAAGGAACAAGCCCTAGCAGTGTACGAATGTCTCGAGGAATGGGGTCTCGCCAGCTCGGTTGTGGCTATGTGCTTCGATACAACAGCATTAAATACTGGGAGACTCAATGGAGCGTGCAATCTCCTGGAGCAGATTTTAGGTCGATAGCTCCTGTACCTAGCATGCCGACACCACGATTTAGAAGTCCTGTTGAGAGGGGTTTTTAACTGCAAGTTTGGAAGCACATTGGGACCTCAACCAGACATATTCAAGAGATTTCAAAACGAATGGTCGGCGATTGATAAATCCAAGCTTAATGTAGGCGAGAATGTTTTGAAACTACTGCCCAAAGAAGAAGTAGAGAATATCAAAGAAGAACTGCAAAGAAAACTAATGGAATGCCAGCCAAGAGACGACTACAAAGAGCTGTTACAGTTGGCATTGATATATCTTGGTCATCTTGAGGAAAAGATGTGCGCTTCAGGTCTCCAGGTCCAGTATACCATGCCCGGTGGATGGAAAAAGCTATTTACTGTCTGAAAATACAACTCTTCCGTGACCAATTTAAGGTGACTTCCCAAGAACAAGAGGTCCTAGAAGCACTTTGCGTTTTCATCGTTCGAGTCTACTGTAAAGCCTGGTTCAACGCCCCCAGAGCTTGTTTAGCACCAAAACAAGACTTAGATATCATTGAAAATCTTTTGAAATACGAAAGCATTGACAAAAAATATCAGAAAAAGGAATTTGCAAAATGATAAATCACCTGTGGTATCTTAGTCCTGAACTTGTTGCCCTGGCATTGTTTGACCCGACAGTGCAAGACACCGTGTAGAGCCAAATGTCGACAAAAATCTTAACAAATCAAGCAGAAGATAGTGAGAAGTGCTCCAGAAAAATGCGACTCAAATTAAAAGAAGATCAACTACCGAAATTCCTAGAAAAAGGTCTCCCAGCCCTAATTACAAGTGAGACTTACCTGTTGTTCAAGAGATTAAACATTAACACCGAATTACTGGAAAAAGATCCTGCGATTTGGCCGCAGAACATCAGCTACCAGGAGGGGCAAGGGATGGTAAACAACTTGAAAGTTGTGAACGACATGGCAGAGCGAGGAGTCAAGCTCATCACAGATTACAACCAATTACTTACAAAGGACGAGCAACAAAAACAATACGTTCTTCAAGTAGTCAGCAGATGCCGTCAGCTGTATCCAGACAGCTCCAAAACCACATTATGTCAGTCCCTTGAATAAATTTAAATAAGAATAAAATGAAAAGGAAATTTATTATACTTGATTTTTTTAAATACATAATTGTTTTCATTCCAAAAATTTATAATAAAGGAAGGAAAATGGGATTTTTCACAATAGGTTCCATCTTCGCTCTATGGGATACCTAGTCACGTTTTTAGGGACATTGGCTTCATTATTTCGAATTCAGTACTACTTACGTATTTTTTTATTTCATATACGTTTATTTTTTATTTTCATTATAAACAGTATGGCCTTTAATTTGATGTATGACACAGGCAAATAGCTTTAGCCATTCCAGAGAATTGGGTCGGCGAAGTCGCCAAACTGCCAAAAATTCGATATTTTTAAAACCTTGAGGCCCCAGTGGCACGTATTAACATCTTTCAATCATGCTCAAACCTTGGAAATCCTAAAATCTGACAGAAATAAACATTTTAGGGGGTGCCTCCAAAAAAATTTTGAGATAAAACCACCCTAATATATATATATATATATATATATATATATATATATATATAAAAAAATATATATATATATATATATATATATATATATATATAAATATATATATATATATATATATATATATATATATATATATACATATTATAGAATCACATATTAATATTCAGGATATTACGCGCGGCAGGACAAACTTATTTATACCGTTTCACATTTTTGTACAGGTTATACTTGGTAAAATCAAATACAACCAAAAAGTCGATTTCAAGGTTTCAACATTTAAACTACTATTGGAATATAAAAGTAACGTCGTGACGCGTCGGTGAAGGGTATATTAATTTTAATACTCAGCTATTGTGCGCAGGAATATTTTATGAATGAAGGACCTTAACTTTGTTGACTATGGATATTCAACAAGGCTCATATAAAAATTTAAGCACAAAGCCTCCACACCTTCTCCATTTAAATTTAAAAAGCTCATTGTGACGACGTTGCTTAAATTACCACCATTTGCAGTTAAGTTTTTATGGCCATAACCAGGTGTAGCTCATTTAATGAATAAAATCAGGGGTTGGAGAAAAGGAACAAATATTACTTAAGATAAAAAAGTTATTATGCCTACATTTTTGCAAAGGTTTAGATGTAGTGTGCAGTACATCCGTCCATCGAGATATTTTTCGTGCTTTCACTCTCTTCTTCTGGAATATATTTCAATATCTTTTAGATACTCGTAGTTTGATAATTATGTTCCTTCTAGTGTGCGTGTGTAAATTATTTTGTTTGTGCTTGCCAATATGCGACATTATACAGTGGGGTCTTTAACAATCCTACTGATAATGATTTATAAGTATTGTGAAAAGCCGACAATACACTATGGCATTTTGGGACATTGTATGATTCCATACAACAAAATATATGAAAATGCCAGACGGTACCATTATTGTGTTTTCGTTGCACAGAATGTATTCTTGTCTAAAGAGTTACTTATGCTTATATATCTGTTGGTGAAAGCTTTAGTTCAATTCAAAGTAGAAATATGGGAATTAATACTTGAATATGATGTCTGGCAAAGCTCTGACTTCAGTACGGCGGCAGGCGTGCGCTCTTTTCACAAAATTGCAAACCAGATTTGGCGACAAAGCTTTGCTTATCTGGTCAAGGCAGCATCGAATTTCATCTTTTGGATCGTCAGTTGTTGGTTTTTTCACGTAAGCCCGCTCTTTCAAATAAAAATAGAGCAAATCATTTAGTTGAGTTGTATTCATTTTTTCAAACAGCCAAAACTAAGTTACACACAGCTTTCTTCCTCGTAATCAGGCTCAAGAAAAGCTGCTCGAATTTTAGGAAGTGATACGAAAAATGGTCATACTCTTAGTAGTCTATTAAAATTATTAATTCCGTGGTTAAAATATTCCTGCTGGGGATATGTCTAATGTTGTTTATACTACTTATATATTTTTTTCGCAGTGAATATTTATCAAAATAATAAGTACCGAAAAAGAAAAGAAAATTTTGTGCATATTCAAATTGCAGCTCGAACATGTAACGCTATATTTTATTTATCATTGTTAAGTTTATTTGTAATATCCATATATGTATGTATGTAAATACATATATGAAATCATTATCTAGCGTTTTATTGATTGTCAACATTTTATGAACCTTGTTCAGTTAATCGTCAATTATTACAAATCTGCCTGGCTGCATTAAATAAAGAAATTTCTTAAGGAAAGTTCGCTTACTTTACACTATGGTCACTTTTAATTGAAAAGCACACAATAATTTTGCAACTGAATACTCATCTTAAACACCTGATTTTTATTAAACAAATGTCAAAGGATGACATCTGCATTCTTGACAGTTCATCATGTGACAATCAAATTACTTCCGAATCTCAAGTTTGCTCACCCTGTATTCACATATCAAAACCAGTTGCAAAGATATGTTCTTAATAGCTAATATAATAGCCCTATTACACTGACGTACATGTCGGCCGACATGCTCGACGGCGAAGTTTACGTTTTGCTATTACTCTATCGAACGCTGATGGCGTACTTCATTATACAAAAATTTTTGAAGCGAAAGCATGGCAATGAAGCGGAAAGTTGTAGCAGCTATGGTTATCAATTAAATACAATTACAAGAGGAC
>OY776278.1:63252614-63460114 GCA_963675445.1 Linnaemya vulpina | reverse complement strand
TCACAAGTTGAGGAGAATGATTTACATCAGCATACTTTTTAAATAGTGATACCCGCGTAATAATTTCTCAAATATAATTCTGTTGTTGAAGTTTAAATTTTTAACAATATATGCCACAATAATATGCATTTGTAACAAAAATATGTAAAAATATTAATTTTCATCAAAATATGCCAAAATATGCACTAACAAATCGATGCCATTTTTAAGCAAATTCATTGGTTCAATTTCAGTTTTGCCATAATCCGGCATGAAACTCCTGCCCCTTGTGATAATGTTAACGTCGAAACCTAAAATTTGTTTAAGGTGCTAATCAATTTCAGCAAAGTTTTGAATTAATATCACGTGTATTTAAAATTTTTAAAATTTTCTAAAATCTTTGATAACTCTTCGACCTCGTTTTTACCTATTGTCAACAAATTTGCTAACAAAGTTTTTGTGTGAGCATAATTTTTTTTATTCGACAATATGAAGCGGAAATTGTAACTTTGAATGAAAAAGTTGCTTACAACTAACAGATGTTACGAACTATTGGAAAAAAGGTGGTAAATATTTATATTAATATTAAAATCAAATACATTATTGAACTACTTTCAAACATTTCGTATTGAAAACTTTTTAATTCAGGCCAATTTTGTTTGGATCATATTTAACTAATTAAGTCGTATATTTTTATACTGAATATTTTTATAATGAATCTAATTTACACTTGAGGAAGAATTAAATTGGTATTAAATTTGAGACCCTTACAGGATTGAAAAATGAAAACAGAAAGAGCTGATATATATGTAGCCAGACAATGATTGAGAAAAAAGGTCGTTATCTGGTGTGGCGATGCCACCGCTTGTACAATTTCTGCATAAGTGATACTATAAGTACAGTTGCGTTTCCCAAATTAATATTTAATTAACCAGTTAAATGCTTCACTACATATATATATATAACGCATATAACATTAAAGGGTTAGTTTTGATATGCAAAATAATCGCATATATATTATTATGGATTATTTTTTTTTATATTTATTGCATGTAAGGATGATGTTTTTAACAAATTTATTTCATTCTGACTGTTTGTGGGAATATTTGGCACTAGTGGACTGATTTTTCCAAAAGAATCAACGTGCGGTTTTTAAATACTTTCGGTTAAGTAGCTACATAGACTGGAACGCCTCCCATGAATTGAATGCTTCTAATATATTCTTTCTAAATGAAATTTCCTCAGTTATTAGTTTTACGTCAAAATCTTCTCAATATATGGCCATCTTACACTTCTTAATCCGATGCACATCTTATTTAATCTCTAGGAAATTTCGCTGTTATAACGGATAACGGATATTTCTTAGGTACTATTCTACCACTTTAGTTTTATATTCATAACCGGAAAGATTTATGGAGGTAAAAAGGGTGTTACATATACTATTTCAACAAGTCTATAAGCAATTCGTTAGAAGTAAAAAAGTTATCACATTCAAGACGACGTAAAGGTCCTGATACATTATCTGTGTTCTATCTTTGCCGGTATGTATGAAGTTGCAATGACCGTACATTGCTGGATTCCTTGCCATATATTACTAGTCTTGATTATATATACTGTTTAAAAAGGCAACGTTCTAGATATGTTGCAGATCTACAGGTACATTGAACATTTTTTGAACAACAGTTTCAAAAATCGCTGATAACGGCAATATTATCGCGGGGTCAGCTCTCGCTATTATTCATGTTGTATTTTGAAATTTTCGCGAACTTTTCATATATTTGAATATTGGACATATTCCTATTCCATAAATATGAAGAATACAGAGCCGCCAATTGCAACAGCTGACTGTTTCCAACAACTAATTGCACTAGAAATGTTCAGTGAGAGTTGAATGCCTGAGTATATTTAGCTTAATTTTAATTAATTTCAACTCAAGTATGCAATATACATTACTTCTTTCATATAGACGTTACGAAAAGAGGTTCAGTATTTTTACACATTATTTAAATACTAAACGATAAAAAAATATGATGAGGGGGTTAATTTAGCAGACAAGTCACCTAAATGCCGTCGTTTATGACCTCAAGCTCGTAAAAAACTCTTGGCATTTGTTGTAATCTAACACATGTATGTGACTTATGTGAACCTTAAAACGATTGGTTACTCACGCGCGGCAAAGTAGAACTTTGTTCTACTTTTTGTTATTGCCGCTTGAAATATGATAAATGAAACAAGATAAAAGACTGATTGCAGAAGTGAAAAAAAACATATAAATTTGTATGAAAAAGGTTCGGCCAGTTACAGAAATATATATGGAAGAAATAAATATAAAGTTTGTTTAAGATGTAATTAAATATATTGATATTTGATACTTAGAAATGCCGTGTTCATTGGGCTACCAGAAGCAACTTTAAGCAGAAAATTAAACTGCTGATTGCTGCACAGTGGGATTTGTTCATACAATGTTTAGCCACAAATATAACGAGTGCTCGTAGAATATTGAAATTTTGCTTTGAGCCTTTTATTACCTCAATTAAGAATAAAATAAAGTTTCATCAAAATTAGCCACGCCGCTACCCACTGCCCATAGAAACCAATATTTATTTTTGGCCAAAAGTTTTGGAAATCATTTCTGTAACTATATCAAGTTCCAGAACCTGTTTACTGGGTTGACATCTAATGCTACTTATAAAAGGATCTAACAATACTAGAAGTCGATGAAAAACATCTGTATATGTTGAAACTCTATCACACTTTCTGGAGAACATTAACGGAATCATACATGCCAGTAACAAAGTTTTATCGCTTACATCAGCACGTGTCTAAAAGTATGTCATATCTCTTTGTAATATTTTAAAATTAAAAATTTCATGATTTCGAAGACAAATTTTATGATTTTATAAGAGATTATTAATTATTCAAACTTTTTTTAAATTCATAATATGGAGTCTTAGTTTTAATTTTATTATTGCGGGAGCACCCAGCATTACCCTGCAAACCTTTTTCTCTTCCAAGGAAGTTTGGAATCACGGAACATTATGGAACAAATTTTATTCTATCATATCTTTTAAATCATATGAGCGATCTTTTTAATTCTTGAATTAATATTCATAGGCTAATGGTTCGAAATTAATTAAAATCTCAGAAAGACATGATGATAAATATTCCAAGGCACATGCGAAAGTCAACATCAGTTTTATTGAACTTACACAGCAGAGTAGAACAGCTGTTTTCGAAAGTCGCATCTTCAGTGCTCATGTGGTGAGAAACACAATATACACATGAGCACTGAAGATGAAAGTGTAGCGACTTTCGAAAACAGCTGTTCTGCTCTGATGTAAATTGAATAAAACTGATGTTGACTTTCCTGTGTGCCTTGGAATATGTATCATCATGTCTTTCTGAGATTTTAATTAATTTCGAACAATTAGCCTATGAATATTAATTCAATTTAACACAGCAATATAAAATGTTCCTAAAAATAATTTTCCTTTTCATGTGATTTTATTTTTATTAAACAATTTTATTTTGCTATACTAATATTTACATAGGCTAAATTGTTCTAACTTAGTTAAAATCTCAGAAAGACATGATGATAAATATTCCTAGGCACAAAGGAAGTCAACATCAGTTTTATTCAATTTACACAGCAGAGCAGAACAGCTGTTTTCGAATGTCGCTACACTTTCATCTTCAGTGCTCATGTGTATATTGTGTTTATCACCACTGTTTAGGTGGCTTTGTTGAATGTGATAACAGTTTTCTATTTACACAAATTTTATTGTGAAAAACAATCCGAGAACTGAATCAACCTGATGTTAACACTTGTGTGTTATAATACCTGTGTTACCATTTGATTATTTTCTTCATGTCGCATTTTTCTGAATTTTTTTGTTCCATTATACATATTCTTTTTTCAAATATGCGGAAAAGGCTATACTTGAAAAACAATCACTATTTAAATTAGAGCAATAAAATTATCTTACGTACAAACACTATAGAAGTGCGTAAACAGTTTTCAATATTTTGAACCAAAATTTACATGTGACTTTACTTCATTATTTCCAAATCAAATAAACGTCTTTTTGGGATAAAATTTATTGGTTCTTCACACTGAATCAATTTCCTACAAAACATTACATTTTTAAATTTTATGTGTCGAAAGAATTACTTATTGCAAAAAAAAATCCCACTTTGTGCCGCCCTGAGCCGCTTGCCGCGTACATTGGCCTCCTACCTTTAATTTATTTGAAAGAGTTTCCGTTTTTATTACCATTTTGTTGTTATTATAATCATTATTATTCCTATTATTATTATACCCTTCACCAAAAAGTGGAAGGGTATGTCTAGGTTTGACCCCATAAAGTATATATATATATATATATATATATATATATATATATTCTGGATCCTTATGAATAGCGATGAGGATTGAGCGATGTCCGTCTGTCCGTCTGTCTGTACGTGAAATCGGGTTTCCCAAGCCCTCAGAAGAGCTGGAGACTTTATTCTTGGACTGATGGAATGAAATTGAACCTAAATAGAGTGGTATTGTAACTCAGAAAAATCGGAAGGATGGTTCCAGAGCTGGGAGGTTTACACCTATTTCTCGACGCAAAATTAACACCAAAAACCAATTATTTTTTTGTTTACTTGTAAATTGAACCTATGTCATGCTTTGAAACTCTCCTCAATTGTCTCTTTAAAACTAAAAAAAAAAAAAAATTTCCAGGGATGGGAACGGAAGTTTTTTTTTTTGCACATTCGGTATTTTGTGGTACATATAATAACTAAAATGTTTAGAAATTTATCTTTTTTTAAATACAACCCTTTTTGGTATCATGAAGATTTGCATCGATGGAAAAAAAATTTTTGAATTTAAAGTTCACATCCAGGGTTAGGAAATTAAAATTTTTATATACAATAGCATAACCAAAAATAAACTAACGTCGTTTTTTCCTGGTTAAAGTAATATTTTATTTCGACAAAACAAAATTGGTATCAAAAATTATAAAGAAAATAAAATTTCGATTCCAGGGTTAGATACTGCAATATTTTGTAATACATGAAAGTAACAAAAGTGGTTACAAATTTGAAGTTTTTCTTAAATAAAACTTCTTTATATGTCATGAACCCTTCCATTGGTAAGAAATTATTTAAAGCAATTGAGTTTTCGCTTCCAGGGATTGGAAATTCAATTTTTATTGTGCCATATTCGGTATTTCATGGTACATATTATAACTAAAGTCATGAAAAATTTTTCGCATCCAGGGCTGGGAAATTGAAATTTTTTTATACATATATAAGCCGTAAAGGCAACTAACGCAGTTTTTTTACTAATTAAAAATATTTTTTAATTCAGAAAAAGACAAAATTAATATAAAGTATTTAAAAAATCTAAATTTCGATTTCAGGGTTGAATATTTGCAATATTTTGTGTCACATGAAGGTTACCAATATGGTTAAAAATATTTAGGTTTTCTTAAATAAATTATACATCATGAAGACTTGCATTGGTAAAAAAAATTTAAAAAGTTTTATCCAGAGTTGGGAAATTTAAATATGTTTTATACTCTAACATAACCAAAAAGCAACTAACGTCGTTTTTCCTTGTTAAAATAAGCTGTTTATTCTGACAAAACAAAATTGGTGTCAAAAGTTTTAAGAAAATCAAAATTTCGATTCCAGGGTTGGATAACTGCAATATTTTGTAGGACGTAAATATGACAAATATTTCTACAAATTTGTAGTGTTTCCTAAATAAAACCGCTTTACACATCATGAAGACTTGCATTGGTAAAAAAACGAAATTTAATTTTCGCTTTCAGGGGTGGGAAATTTTGAATATTTTTTATTTATAAAATTAATCAAAAAATGCAATTGAAGTTTTTTTTTAAAGCTATTTTATAAATTAGAAATCTCAAAATTGTTACTTAAAAATATATGTAATGCCAGACGTACGTTGGTGAAGGATATATAAGATTCGGCACAGCCGAAAATAGCACTTTTACTTGTTATTATTATTATTATTATTATTATTATTATTATTATTATTATTATTATTATTATTATTATTATTATGATTATTATTATGATTATTATTATTATTATTATTATTATTATTATTATTATTATTATTATTATTATTATTATTATTATTATTATTACTATTATTATTATTATTATTATTATTATTATTATTATTATTATTATTATTATTATTATTATTATTATTATTATTATTATTATTATTATTATTACTATTATTATTTATTGTATAGAATTATTTGACCTTTTTTTTTATTAATTTATTGGGTTTATTTAAGCAAAAAAATTTTTTTCTAATATAAAAATTATGTTTTTATTCCATATTTCGCCACTTTTTTGTGTAGCTTCTTCAGTTATAAATAAAATTCCCTTTAATGTATTTGGCAATTTTTAACCGTAATCAATGACATTGAGAAAAATAGAATATTGTTTATAAATAACTATTATCTAAACCAGAAAAATATTTTGGTTATATATAACCAATAAATCAACCAAAAAATATTTTTTTTTTTAAATAAACATTATGATAAATAATTAATTTTTTTGGTTAGCAGTTATAAAATAACCCCACAAAATCAACGCAGTTTCAAATTAAATGTCCATCTCCAATACAAGTGAAATGATCATATATTTTAACGTATGCTTGTCATTAAACAATTTAAATGCTTTCATCTCCAAAAGATAGAAGTCCAAGCGTAACGTCGAAAGTGCTTTCGAGCACTTTTGCGGAAATCGATACCTACCAGGAAGAAAGAATAGATATTGATGCGAATCTTTTTGAATACTGGGAAGAAAAAAACATAAGTTTCCATTTTTATAGCAGCTGGCGGACATTGTTCATGCTGCACCAGCAACCGAAGTTAATGTTGAGCGCACTTTTTCAGGCTTAAAATTAGTACTTAGCGGTATGAGATGTAATTTCTCTGAAAATTCCTTAAGATTTCTAATGCATGTTAAATTAAACAAAAGTTTTAATATATTAATTTAAAATTTGACCATAACTCCAAATTTTGCGTAATTTTTCTATTCATTATAATTATTATTATTTATTGTATAGAATTATTCGACCTTTATTTTTTATTAATTTATTAAATTTACTTAAGCAAAAAAAAATTTTTTTTTATATAAAAAATATGTTTTTATTCCCTATTTCGCCACTTCTTTGTGTAGCTTCTTCATAGATATGTAATTTAAAATCATATCTTTTTTTTCAATTTAACATAATTATATTGAAATATACAAACAATAATTATTTGAAAACATTTTTTCAATTCACAAATACAAACAAAATATTTTTTGTTAAAAACGAAAAAATTAATAATTCTACAAACATATGTGTGTAAGTAACGAAAATATTATATCTGTGCAATCATCTAGTAATTTTTCCATTACAATATCAGCCATAATTGGAGAAACTGGAGAAGCCATTGGAAGTCATTTTTGTTGAATATATGTTCTATTCTTATATTGAAAATGTCTACAATCAATAATACATAATTTTACGATACTTAACAACAATTTTTTTCTCATATCTGTATGTTGCAATATAAAATTCCATTTTTTATCAATGATATTTATAGCAATAAAATTGGTCTTAAAAGAAAATTCTCCTTATGAATCTCAGGTAGTTCATATAACCTAGGAGTTAGTGCTATGTTTGTTTTAAGTTTACTTTTATCTATGTTATTAATTATGTTTGTTCTAAAAAGTTTATCCACTAAACTATTATTTAATTTTTGTAACCTAGTTGTTGGATCTTTATTTATTTTCTTATAAGTGTTAACATCACTTAAATTATTATTATTATATCATAATCATTATTATTCATAGCAACTGTAGTGTTACCTTTAACAGCATTTAAAATAATTATATTTTTGTTATATCTTAAGAATCTTTTACTAATTTTTAGTTAATCCAATTTTATTCATATGACTATCAATAATTGTGGTTAATCTAGATCCAGCTATTCCTTGTTCATCTCTATCTTGTATAGTCTGTACAAAATCTTCTCCTTCTGAAATTATTTTCATAATAGGAAAATTTTCTTTTTTAATAGGTAAAGCAAATTTTTGGCCTAAAGAAAGTATGTATTGAGCATCCATAGGAATATCTATGTCTGATTTCTCAACAAAATAAAGGATATAATAATATTTTTGTTTGCTTACATATGTACATATGTTTGTGGAATTGTTGATTTTTTCGTTTTTGACAAAAAATATATTGTTTAGATTTGTGAATCGAAAAAATTTTGTTTCAAATAATTTTTGTTTGTATATGTTAAATTGAAAAAAGAAAAACATTTAATTTTAAATTACATATCCCTGAAGTAGCTACACAAAGAAGTGGCGAAATATTGGAATAAAAACGTAATTTTTATATAAAAATAAAAAATAATAAACATTTTGCATAAATAAACCTAATAAACTATTGTTATTATTATTATAATTATTACTGTTATGAATTCCTTTTTCAATCTTCCGTTCCTTTACACACATACATGTATGCAATATGATTTCCAATATGATTTCCTAGAGCTTTTCAATATGATTTCCTAGATATCCCACTTAACCTCAAATATATAAAATATATAAACTATCGCAATATCTTAATATTGAGAAAAGGTTTTCGAAAACTTTTGAATTTAATTTTAATCTGCTGTTTCTCTTTTTCCAGACTACATAAGATGCTCAAGTTAATCACTGGGGAGCCTTTATGTTATTTCCATGCGCATTTCAATGGGCCTGATTCATATCCTCAGGGAACCTTTAATAAAAATTTCTTGAAATAACTAAACATATTATATTAAACTTCTACCTGACTGAATAAGAAGTTTAAAAAAGTATCAAAATCAAAAGAAGAACACACTGATCATTATTCAGATTTATTATTATACAATGGCTGTTTTTTTCAACTCTAATTGTAGTTTCAAGACAAAACAGTCGCTTCAATGAAAAAACAAACGTTAAATAAATAAATCAGGCAGCCACTCGCTTTTTTAGATCTTCAATATAATTTTAACAGCGTTGGAAATTATTTTTTTAATTATATCATTTCAGTTGATCCAAACATTATACTCTTGAAACCAAATCCAGCATAATAACTTTCTTTGAACTGTATCAAAGAAAATACATGAACATTTTAATTGTCAAGTACCTTGAAATGCCATTGGCGCTTATATGAACAAAGCACGAAATACTTATAATGTCCATATTTAGTTTCCGTAAAACAATTGGATTTGAACTTTCAAGGAGAATATATTTGCCTATTTTATGATATCTAAAACAAAATTTTATAAATTATTGTTATTTTGAATGTAATTGTACGAATGTTGAAATTTCGACATGGTGATATCGGAACTTTATATGTATTTGGAATACTTGGCAATCAAGTAGAATCTAAATGGTTCATTTTCGGCATATCACTTCAATTATGCCTCAGCGTATTCGCTGACTGATACTAGATGATGTCCTTGATCATTTTGATATCTTGTCTAGAATATTGTCGCCTCAAAGCTTGTGTCTCAAGGGATGCTTAAATGGGCACTCACAAAAATGTTGGAAAATTATTTATTATATGATCTACTGATTGTCGTAGTGCAGGAGGTAAGTTTTCCAGAATTCTTCACTGAACATTTTTAAAACTATTTCAAAGCTCTAAAAACTTACAATATCGGCACCATATTAAAGTACTTTGCAGTTCCTTATGACTGATATTTTATATAAAAAACATGAATCGTTCCAATTAAAGGTGGTATACAATATGTAACAGTATTTTTTTCTAATTATACTAATTAATTTTTCAAAATATTCACGGTGTGCTATTCACAAATTTAAAGTTGCCTGAAAGTATGAATTTTGTATGCTTAAAACAGCTTTAAAACATTCATTAACTTTATCAATCCTATTGTTGTAATTGTAAAGCTAAAATGTTTAAAATAATGTTTGTCTGAATGCATCATTAACTTAAGATTAACGAGCCGTTTATTCTGTGATTGTTATAACTTACCAGTCAGTTTTATACCTAAATATTTTCAAGTTAGTAACCCATATATCATTCTTCTGAATTACGAGTCTTGGCTGTTTGTTTCCTGAGTAAATAGTTTCGAATTTAGGCCAACAATTGATGTAAAAAACTTATTTTGATAAGTTTCATTAACAGCAGATATAAAAGATGCCTGATTAATAAAAGTTTCACCAATATCAGGGTCGAGGTTCCTGTATTCTCGATGCCATGCGAATGATATGGTCAAACATATATAAGAACGGACCACAACGTGGAAGTAGATATGTTTCATTAAAGGCATTGTAGCTATCAAGTCCTGTGGTAAAGTGGGATACTCCGTTACACATATTTTATTACTCCTTTGTATGTATGAGGATGTCTTTGGTCGAGTGTATTCATTTTGTTTGCATGATATTGGCCGTTGAATTGCATTTTGCCCATTGAATTTGTAATTCTGCCAGTGCGCTTGTTGTTAAAATTACTTCCGTTCATTTAATGTTGAATTCAAATGTTATTTCCGGTTTATTGACTACGAAATACAGAACATAACATATCAAATATATGTTATGATTTTCACATTACCATTGCATTGAATGGAATCCATATTAATAAAAATTAAAAAAAAAACAAAATCAAATGCCAGGAGGATACCGATTTATATAATAAATGCGCATCATAAGCAAAAACAAATGCTTGAAAATATTTGTTAAAATATACTGAATTAAATTAAGAGATTTTATCTCTTATAGGAAGCAAGGATGTTTGTTATAAGTATGTATATTTAAAAGAAATACAGGAAGCTGAAGTAATTATATCTAGAATTACGGGTGAATTGTCGTTGAATTACAGATGTTGTCCGATATCCTTTTAGATTTACGTGTCTTACTCGCTATTTGTGAGATACGTGCTTTGAATTTCTAAGAATTTCAACTTTTACCATGTTTTTTAAAGCTTATATCTTAAGTTGCTCCATCAAGAATAACAGTTGTTAAGCTTTTTGTTAATTATTTTTATCTTTATTCTCTGATCCAACTAGAATTTAGTTTTTCCAATACTTTCTTTTATTTACGTAACTCGAGTGTGCCATGAATTTGGTGCCTCTAAAAGTAAAACTGAGTTCAAGTATATTCGGCAAAACTAAGATACTTAGTTTCTTAATGCTACGTTTAGTTTTCGAACTTACTCAAGGGTAAAAGAGTTAAAAACATTTTATTTATTCATGAAAAACAGTGCCCGAAAATAACTGTTATGTTTTTATTTCGGAGCAAAGAGGTTACGCTAAAATTCCCTTTCTATGCATTTGGGAATTTTTAACCGTTATGCTCGCATTTATATTTAATTGAGTACCGTAACCAATTACATTGAGAATAATAGAATTTTGGTTTTAAATAACCATTATCTAAACCAGAAAAATATTTTGGTTTGTTTATAAATTAAAAATATGTAAACTATCTTTCATACTGGTTATTTTTAACCAAAAAATTTTTTGGTTGATCTGTTATTTATATAATATAACCAATAGATCAACAAAAAAGTTTTTTTGGTTAAAAATAACCAGTATGAAAAATAATTTACTTATTTGGTTACCAGTTATTAAATAACCCCACAAAATCAACGCAGTTTCAAATTGAAGATCCGTCTCCAATACAAGTGAAATGATCATATATTTTAACGTATGCTTGTCATTAAACAATTTAAATGCTTTCATCCTAAACGAATAAAAGTACAAACGTAACGTCGAAAGTGCTTTCGAACACTTTTGCGGAAATTGTTATCTACTGGGAAGAAACAGTAGATATTGATGCGAATCTTTTTGAATACTGGGAAGAAAAAAAAAACCAGCAACCGAAATTAGGGTTTGAGCGCACTTTTCTAACCTTAAAATTAGTATAGGGTTTTCCATTTTGCAGTTTCAAACGTAAACGTAAATAAAACACATATAAAATACTTTTTTTTCATGATATTTCTTTTTTCGCGAAGTGTTGCGTAATTTTCGACCACTTTTTGACACATATTGGGCGGTATCTCAGCCATAACTTGACGAATGTTGGTTTTTAAGTGCTCAAGAGTTAAAGGTTTATCTGCATAAACACGGTCTTTTGCGTAGCCCCACAAAAAAGTATATTGGTGTCAAATCGCATGATCTTGGTTTCCAGTTGATATCGCCACGACGAGAAATTACGCGGCCAGGAAATGACTCTTGCAATAAAGCCATATTCGCTCGAGTTGTGTAGCACGTGGCACCGTCTTGTTGAAACCACATATTCTCCAAGTCGTATTCTTCAATAGCAGGCAAAAAAAAAGTCGGTTATCATATGACCATAACGCTCCGAATTGACGGTGACAGTCGTTCCATCGTCGTTTTCGGAAAAGTAAGGTCCAATCACACCTTCGGACCAAAGAGCGCACCAAACAGTGACTTTTTCTGGATGTAATGGCCTCTTTTCAATTACTTGAGGATTCTCAGAACCCCAAATACGACAATTTTGTTTATTAATATACCCACCGAGTGAGAAATGTGCTGAAGAAAATTTTGTATATATATTTAGTTTAATCGTTGACCTGTTGTATTATAATAACATTCGTATTTTTATCGTTCGGCTATAGGTCAGGTTTTGAAAAAATCAATAAACACTAAATATTTGTTGGTTATTTAATCTTTATTTAATGTTATATTCGTAATATTTCGAATAGCGTTACTATTCATATTCAGGGGAACACTGTTGGGTACAAAACAACAAATGATAAACTTAAAATCAATTTTTGATTATATCTAATAAATTTACAATTGCATACATGTAAATTAAAAATTAAATAAAAATAGATTGAATTAACATATTTTCAATATGTCGATCGTCTGTAGTCCTTAGCTGCGAAAACTGATTTGTTTATGTTGTTTCTTATGTTTCTTTATCACACTTTTGTTAATTTGAGCGCATTTCTCTGTGTCTTGTTTATAGTTAAGTCTTTTCTCTGCTGGAACGTCAATTATGTGTAACATCTCTAAAGTAAATCTCCCGGAATAATGGTTTTCTTGTGTAATATTTTTACATTATCAAAATTTGGCACATGATTTTCCTTTGTACAGTGGGCCGCAAGTGCAGTTTTTTGCTCCATGGGCTTGTTAGCCTGGTCTTCAGTTTATTTTTAGTTGTTTCTACGTATTTTTTGTAGCATGTGCCTGAGCCGTCACCGTTAATGCTATATATAACGTTGCATTTTTCCTCTTTCTTTAATTTAGTCTTTGTGTTACTATATAGACTCTGCATTGTATTATTTGTTTTGAATGCAAATTGATATTTTTCTATGTCATACAGATCTGAGTTTTTCAACCTCTCAGAAAAAAGAAGAAAATTTTGTTCGAAAAATCGCCGTCCACCGCCTGTTGTTCAAGCACCCATTCCCCCTATCTACGACGTTGTGAATGGTCAGCTGGCTTCAGTTGTATGTGTGAGCTGGACTTTATATGGATGTAGGTGTAGATCTAAATCAGACATAAGCAGAAACACATCAACATTTTGGGTTTGCGTGTGTGAACTGAATTGTGATGCTTGAAGTATACAATAAATGTTGCCGATTAATAAGAAAATTGCTTGATACAAATACCGTATATATTATTATATATACAAACAAAGTGAAAAATGGCCCAACTTTGCCACATATCTAGGTGCTTAGCTGTTATCGATTTTTTCAATCTAAATTTTCGATTTTTTCAATCCAAAATATTAAAAGTTTTGTCTTTGTTCATATATGTACATATGTATGTACATTAGGGAAATAACTTTTTAACAAAATGTTTTTTATTAGTCGTGTTTTATATTCTGTTGACGCAACAGCTACATATATAAATTTGAATAGATACTTTCTAAATTTTTGTTAAACATTTTTTAATATGTTACTATTTTTGTATTTGCACATAAAAAGAACCTTGAATAAAAATAGATTTAAGCGAAGCAAAAATATTTTTCTAAAATCGCGAAAATTTTTTAAACTTCTTGAATAAAAAATTCATTACCTAAAACGCTATCTGATTCAGAGTAACTCATAAAAAAATTTTGAATTGATATAGTTTCAAAATATACAATAACATAAGATCCATCCAAGATCAATATAATATATACTCTATTTATACATGTTACATAAAAAAATATTTCTTTCTTATCAAAATTCGATATCTGCAAAAAATTAAATTTTTCTCGCCCTCAATGCATTTTCGGCCCTATCTACAGCCATATATAAGTTTCTATATGTATATATATATATATATATATATATATATATATATATACATATACATGTATATATATATATATATATATATATATATATCTATATATACAAATATAAATATTTGTATATATCTCTTAATATTTAGATCATTTTGATCGAAAATAAGTGTTATACTACATTTTTCTCTCTGGTAACGCTAATGAAAAGTTGAGATATTTTTTTTTTTGTGATTTGTGAGTAACTACACATACGTGTGACTCTCACGAGCGAATTCATATGCATGTGAAGCGCGCTCACCCACAATGCCTATATCTGATCTAAATGCAAAATACGACATAATATGCCGTACGACAGTCCTAATTCCTTTCTGATGTGTTCAGAAGGAGTATCTTCATTCATATCATTTTTATATATATAATTTATAACAAAATTGTATTAATCGCTTAAATGATTAACCAAAAATTAACCAGTTAAACGAAAACATGTTTTATTGAAATGAGTCATTAACTAATTAAAGCAAACACAAAAAAAAAACAAAAGCTTAATTGATAACTGATACAACATTGCCCTCGGGGTAGTTTATGTGTTATTTTGTTAACTTGTCAAATGAAAATTTGTAGCGGAAAAACTACATCAATCAAACTCATAAATCTATCCGGAATAGTTTCCAAGAACGCCAAAGGACTGCTATGAAAACTATACATTTTATTTTTAATGAAATTATTTGCATTTCACTCGTTGGATGGAAATTAATCGAAGAATATATCATACGAATGAAATTAGTCGCGTAGATATAATTCGAGGATCATTATAGGTAGAAATATATTTGAATTCTAAACAAAATTTTTTTTTACAAAATTGAGCCAAATTCATTCGAAAGAACCTAGTAATTCATCTAAAAACGATTGGAATTTAAATTGGAATACAAATATTCGAATACAAATTTATTATTGAATCATAACTCTAACAGCTTCAAAGCACGTACACATTTGCCCTTATAAAAATATGTATTAAATATCGAAGCTCAAATGGTACTCGTGCATACACGTACAAAATATATATTTCTGTTCTAAGTGATTTTTATGTGAATGAATGTGTTAATAAATAAAATGAGGAAAGAACGTTGAAATATATTATAATTGTAAATTTATGTATGTCCGGCCAAATCGGTCAATATGTACGTGAGCGTATTTAATAACGAGAAATACACAAATACGATATTAAAATTCAATTGTTGTCAACTGAATAAAATGTGTTATTTTTCTATTTTCTTGGTACATATTTTAATAAATTGTTGTTGTTGCTACTGCATCAAATCATGTCCATTTTGCTAATCTCTATCTTCTTGTTTTGTTATTATTTTGTTGTGATTCCCTATTAGTTTTCTGAAGCTGAATACTTTTGACAATAAAATTCAGTGAACCGAAAAAGTTAATGACAATAAAGTTATAAAAGATAGACAACAATGGTTTCGAGTTCTGCAAAAACAATGTAGATTCCAGGAAAGGATTTAAATTATGGTTAAACTAGACGAATGATTGAAATAATCATAAAAAAATAAATTAGATAATTTTAATGGCATGACTTTAATTGATAGGATTAAAGCAGTCATTTGGTAGAAATTTGATTTGATGTGCTCGCCCCTTTGCTAGTTAATAGTATAACATTCTTCAATGAGATTAACGCAAGATTTGAACGTTCGTTTTTCAATGTCAGAATTTTGAGTATCTTATTTTATATAATAATTAATAATATCTATATATATGAATATAATTTGTTCCCTACATTTATTTGAGGTTAAATTCTTGTTATAAAAAATATGTTTTTCTAACACTATTCAAATCGTATTCTTATAAACAGATTTGCTTATTAATGGCCAACAAAAGAGACAAAATATTATAAATATTTAATCAATTTGCGTTGATTGCAACAGAGTGTTAGGTGCTTTCACCTTCAAATTTTAAATAGCTTAAAAGGTGTTTTTGTATATATGCAAAACATATATATATATATATATATATATATATATATATGTGTACATATATATATATATATATACATCTATATATATATATATATATATATATATATATATATATACATCTATATATATATATATATATATATATATATATTAAGTTTCTAACATAAAAATAATGAAAAATACGTACGCTTTGATTAAAACAAAATTTATATCTCTCTATATAAATGTGTCAGCTGATCCAACCTGTTAAGATGTTGGATCTTACTTCACTGTCAGAAAATGTTGCCGTAACGTCCCAACCTGCAGAAAATGTTTTCCTATAATTGAGGACATGTAGCTACCCACTTGTACAATCTGTTTTATATTTTAGTACTTTTTCAATTTATATTTTCATTGCTTTCTAAATTGGTACTAATCAACTTACTTATGGCAATATATTTACTTATGTATAAGTTGAACACATTCACATATGTAGTTATATATTATGTATATACCCTACTAGCATTTGGAAGATTTTTTTATAAAAAATCACCAAACTGAGTCTTCCTCGAGTACTTTTGACGATTAAAAACTGATTGATCACTTGCGTGCTTGTAAAAAGACTCGAAAATGATTCGTTCTTATGCCTAAAAAGTAATTTATTGGAAATACAATAACAAAACATCCAGCAATCGAAAATGGATCATACAGGTGTTTGAAATATGACTGTTTTTAAGTTATTTATGAATAATATTTTGCTCATCTAGTTAGCTTTGAAGCAAGCGTAAAAAATTCTAATATTGTAAAATTTATTATATTAAATTAATATCGGTGATCTCGGGGAATAAAATTTATATATTAAATTATAATCTTAAAAGTTTGTTTTATAATATATTATATATATATATATATATATATATATATATATATATACATATATATATTTTTTTTTTTATTACATTAAAATTAAAATTCCTTAAAGTAGGTATATCAATTAAATATAACTTTGTGAAAGTGATTTTCAAATAAAAAAAATATATTGTATAATGTCAGCCAAACAAATTAAAAGATTGGCAAACATAAGAGAAGTATCCCGAGAATAAAAATTAACTGGATACGAATTTTTTGCTGCGCAATCTTTAAGGGTTAAAAAGTGGGGTCAAAATTTGGAATAACAAAAATATTGGGTAATTTTCTAGCCCACTTTTTTAACCCTTAAAATTTAAATTGAGCAGCTGAGAAAAATACGTGTCCATTTAATATGCATCGGCATACTTCCCTTGCAAGTGTAATTGTATAAAATTAAACAAAAATTAAAGTTATTATTTTTTGTCTTAGCTATTTCGCATCACAAATTCAAATGTACAGATAACTAAAAGAAAATATCCAAATTAAATTTTTATAACTTCGTGGAAAATGTGAATTATTATTATTTTTTTTTAAATTGATTACTTATATAATTATAATTGGGATTCATAATTCTTAATTATGAATACCACTATTACTATTATTTTGTTTATAAATTCAATTAAATTTTTTTACTGTATATTTATTTTACTAAACAATATTTTATTACTTGTTATATAATTTAATTTACATACATATATAATTTAATTTATAAAATAATTTAATAACAATATATTATTATATAATTATATAATAATTTAATAATTTAATTTACATATACAATTTAATTTATTCCATATTTTAGTAATAGTTTAATATATTATATAATTTAATAAAAATTTAACTTATAAAATTTTAATAAATTAAGGTAATCAATAATTCAAGTCGAAAAATTTCCTAGAAATAGGACTGAAAAATTAGTCGAAAAAGACTCTTAGAAAAAGTCTCGAAAATAATTAGAAATACGAGCAAAATATGACTCGAAAAAGACTCGCGAATGATTGAAAATATATGTCATAAAAGAGTCGTAACTGATTAGAAAAGCGCGTCACAAAAGACTCCTCTAGAAGAGTCGCGGGTAGGGTACCATTTTGTCCCGAAAAAACAATCATATACGATCAGAAAATGAGCTCATATATGCTTATTTTAATCGCGCAGAGGAGTCATATACACACGATTCTTCTTGAGGAGCCTTTTATGACCCGCTTTCCTGATCAGTTTCGACTCATTTATGACTCGTATTTTTAATCATTTTAATCATTTCGAGTCGTATTCTTTATTGTCGAAGAGTCTTTTGCGACTCATTTTTCAGTCATATTTCTAATCTTTTGCGAATCATTTATGAGTCGTTTTTTGTCGTATTACTGATTGTGTTTTTACAATTTTTTCATTCAGATTATAGAAAGATATATTTTTCTATTTATATTATGAATTACTTCAGTTTATTAAAATGAAATTATTATGATATTATATAATAAATTAAAGTATTTTTAAATTTTATAATAAATTATATATAAATTAAATTATTATTATGTAAAAAACAATATAAACATGTTTAGTAAAAAACATTACAGTAAAAACAGGAATTGAATTTATAAAATAATATAACAGTGGTATTCATAATTAATCGGAAATTTTGTATAATTTGTTTTGTATTTGCAATTCCTTTGCTTGAAAAACACAAGTATAAAAATATATAGTGAGTATATAGATTATTTTTGTCAAAAGCAATATATATACAAATTAAAATGAGTTAAAAAAATGTAAGTGTAAAATATGCATACCGGGTGTGTAAACTTTTTCCGACACTATTGTGTTGTTATTACACACTATACGAACTTTCCAAAGAATTATGAATCCCAACTACAATAATATAATTAATCCATTTTAAAATATAAAAAATAATTCATAATTTTCAAAAATTTATTACAATATTTTTGTTTTCTTTTAGTTAGCCGGTCCTTCTTTCTCTGTGCATTTGAATTTGTGATAGGAAATAGCTCAGATAAAATATATTAATTCATTTTTTTTTAATTTTGGATAATTAGACTTGCAAGGGAAGTACCCCGATGCTAACTGTCAAATCTTAATAAAACTTAGATATATTGTAGAGAATACAAACTAAATGGACACGTATTTTTCTTAGTTACTCAATTTCAATTTTAAGGGTTTAAAAGTGGCCATGAAAATTACCCAAGATTTTAGTTATTCCAAAAAAGAGGTTTGATTGATTAATTTTTGACCCAATTGTTTACCCTTTAATGTGGGATTGGGTAGCAAAAAAAAATATTCGTATCCATATAATTTTTATTCTCGGGATACTTTCCTTGTTGGACGTGTACCTACCTCTAATAATTCCTTTAAGTAAATCTTTTCCGCACTTGGCTTGACTGACATTATATAAATTTTTTTATTTGAAAAACACTTTTCATAAAATTGTATATATTTTTATATGTGTATGTATCTACTTTTAGCGACTTTAGTTGTAATATAATATATTTATTTAAAATAATAAAAGCTTTTAATTGTGATTTTATATTTTAATTTTACACCTCGATATCACTGATATTAATAAACTAAAATTTACAATATTATAATATTTTACGCTTCCTTCAAAGCTAGCTAGATAAGAAAAATATTATTCATTAATAACTTACAAACAGTCATATTTCAAACAGCTTTATGATCCATTTGCGATTGCATTTCGATTGTATGTTTTGTTATTGTATTTCCGACAAATTACTTTTTAAGCATTAGATCGAATAATTTTCGAGTCTTTTTTCAAGCGCGCATGATTAATCAGTGTTTAATCGTCAAAAGTACTCGAGGAAGACTCAGTTTGGTGACTTTTTATAAAACAATCTTCCAAATGCTAGTAGGGTACATATATAATATAATACATTAGCTTTTGCAAAAGTACATTTTCTTACAACTGAATGTAGAAAGTACTTAAGTATAATGTAACCACACAAAAGTTTGCATTATTTTGCATATGTATTTGACAGTCTTTTCGCCGAGTTTTGACAGTAGCTTAATTAAGCATAAGCCCATAATAGTTGGGCCGTTAGATTGGTTATTTTTTAATAATCATAATAACAGAACGAATCAGTACTAATAACTATCTCATCACTCACCTTCGAAAGTAGAGGACCGAACTAAAAAGTTTACTAAAAAGCGGTGTCGCTTCGAAATCCGTAGAAATGATTCCCAAAATATATATCAAATATTCTATTCTTGATAAAAAATAGATCTGAACTGAAGTCTGATTAATAGTTTTTAACTCCGTAAGTTTATAGAAAATATCTCATGAAATTTATTATTCGTCATATTGGCTTCAACCACAGTTTTCAAAAGTTTCAAACCTCTCATCTTATGCAAAGATTTTCATAAAGCATTTAAGAATTTACAAATGATTTTTAAAAATCACATCATAATAAGTGTAGTTGTCTATGCTCACACAAACTAAATCCAACAAATTATTTATATTCGATACGAATTTTTTTATTTTTCTAAGCCTTTATACAAGTAGAAATCCTTTGGATAGCCATGAAAGCATTTACAACAAATGAATTTCATTTAGATTCATACTGCATACTAGTTCTTACAATAAATTGGAAAGTAAACCTCCGAAGAGTTTCATTTAGATGTTATTTTTCAATTTGCTTCATTAAGACTTCTATTGTTATCCGATAGATACTTATTAGGCCTTTGAAGTTTTCTAAAGCCTCATATGTATAGAAAGACGCCACAAACCACAGTGGCACTCAAATAAAAATATAATGAAAGACCATCATCAGTCAGGGCCTGGCGACATCGATGCCAAATAATATTGTGGGCCTTTTTGTAAACAACCGAAAAATGAGTCAGATTTTATGTTCGCCACAAGAGTAGCCATAAAAAATGCAATATAGGCTATCCCTGGCATTTCTGTAATTATTAATTGTTAGAACTAATATTTGAACTGCTTACTGTTCTTGTAGCTGATGCAATGTGGATATAATAAATTCGATTATATGCCTACAAAACATTTACGTTAAATTGCATTTTGGAGTTTATTTTCGGTTATTAAAAATAATTCATTATTCTTCTCCATCCTAAGAATGTATGGATTTAATCTCTTTTATATATTGAACATCTTGTTTTTCAACGAATGACAGCTGTTTGATAAATTACAGGAAAAGATCTATATAGTAATAAAAGCAAAATAAATTGCACAAACGTAACCACATGTAGTATTTGTGTGCTCATGTGTGTGTGCAAGCATGTTCGAATTTCACTGTATATTGAGAGTGTTTCTTTGCTATACATCAATGACCAGTTGTCGAGTGACTTTAAGAGCTAAAACAGTTATTCCAAAGTTTAAGGGCGATATTTTTTTTGTATTTCTTTCGCTTCGTATTTCAAGCCGTTAATTATAGTGAAACCAACATCCGTCTGCTCTCTATGACTGGCTGGCTGTATGCATGTGCACTGAACACATTTAGAAATAATGTTTCTTTATATTATACTGAAACCTAAACGCTTGATTGTAATTACCGTTTCCAAATATTAAATTCTCTGGCTGAAAACTAAATTTCTAACTTTTAAACGTTTTTATATGTTCATTTCATTGAGGGCCCGAAGATTTAATGGATGTGTTTATGAAATGGTTCAATAGGCTTTTATATATATTTAGTAATTAATTACCACATCTTAACGTATGCGAGCATTTGTGGTTTTAATGAATTGATAATGACTGCTTTAGACTCACTTACACATATTATCCCGCTTTAACGCCACGGGTTCACACAAATAAACAAATAAAGTAATTTGCAATACATAAAAACATTAGATTCCTTTTGAGGACGTAATTCTTTAGTGGACTGAAATAAAAGAATTGAAAAGAATTTGACAATTGAATATATAATTAAATGTTTGTACGTATGCAGCATGGAAATCATTATATCTGCTATGTGGGGAAAAAAGTTGAAAAGAATATGTTCCGAGGTGTAGGATGGAATTAAATAATATTAATGGGAAACATGTCCATCTTTTAGTATAACATATACGATTGTTATCTCATAATATATATAAAACGTTATGTCCTATCAAAATACTATTGAAATAAATATATTAATTGATTTATATTTAAAATTAATATATTATCAATTTGATATAGCTTTAACGAATTGTTTGTTTAAAAAAAAAAATTTCATTGTGATGCAGAGCTTTTGCTTAAACTTTAGCTTGAAATGTACAATACAAAAGCTGTGAACATAAATATCATGACTTTCCACATTTAAAGGCCATTATTTCAACTTGGTGATATTTAAGCTGAGATTTATAGGTCGGATAAATACATTTTCCTTATAACAACTTTCCTCTAACCTAAATATGATTAGGTAAATTAAAGGCAAGTTCTACTTCGCGACAAGTTTTTCCAGGATAATAATTAGTGATTCTATCATCCGATCTGAGCTTAACACATATACATATCTGCATTGCTCCACTTAAAAAAATTTTTTTTTTATAATATTAATATTTATATAGTCTAATTGTTCTAACTTTGTTAAAATCTCAGAGAGACATGATGATAAATATTCCTAGGTACAAAGGAAAGTTCCATCATACCTAAGTCAAACTTTTATGGTTTGAATTTTATACTTAAGTATATGTGAACGTTTTTTTTCCAATTTTCATTGGTAGCTCAAGCCTAAGCTCAAATTGTATGTGATTTGAAAAAATTCAGAAAAATGGGACATGAAGAAAATAATCAAACGGTAACACAGGTATTAAAACAAAAACGTGTTAACATCAGGTTGATACAGTTCTCGGATTGTTTTTCACAATAAAATTTGTGTAAATAGGAACTGTTATCACATTCAACTAAGCCACCTAAACAGTGGTGATAAACACAATATACACATGAGCACTGAAGATGAAAGTGTTGCGACTTTCGAAAACAGCTGTTCTGCTCTGCTGTGTAAGTTGAATAAAACTGATGTTGACTTTCCTTTGTACCTAGGAATACTTATCATCATGTCTCTCTGAGATTTTAACAAAGTTAGAACAATTAGCCTATATAAATATTAATATAGCAAAAATAAATGTTCATTAAAAATTCAAATCACAAAAAATTTTTTTTCAACGTACCAATTTTAACTTCGCTGTTAAATTTTTTCTACAGCCTTCTGTGAATAACGAAGGCATTAAATTTACCCACAGCGATTAACACAATCATGTACTAAAAGTGGAGAAAACAGCTCCATCCTTCGTCGGTACTTGTGCAAAATGTTCACCGGCTGACTAAAGAGTAAAAGTAGCTAAAACAATGTGCTCTTTTCTAACCTCTTCTTTTAACACTATCCCTTTCTTTCTAGTTCTGGCAGTGCAGGTCCAAGAGAAGGAAATAACGTTTTGGATATATATACATATATATATATATATATATATATATATATATATATTTCAGAGCAAATTATGCCAGTGGTGATCCTTTGAGAAGGATGTGCCACGAGTTCAACAAATTTTATAAATACATTGATTTTTCTTCAAGCCACAGTACAATAAAAAACAAAAGATTAATTTATCCAAACTCATAATTTTGTACTAAACTTTTGTAGATATTATTATTTTATGTTTATACTAATGTTTAAAAAATTTATGTATACAATTTAACTGTCTGTAAGGATCATTATCCATAGACAAATAAATAAATAAATAATTAAAAAAAATAAATGTATATATACATATATATATATATATATATATATATATATATATATATATAGATATGTATAGATATATATTTATATAGATACATATATATATGTATATATATATATATATATATATATATATATATATATATTTATATATATATATATATATATATATATTTATATATATATATATATATATATATATATATATATATATATAATTAATAGGTTTGTTTGAGTTTTGAAGTTATTTTGTATTAATATATATATTTCGACATTTCGCTAACCTTCGGTTAGCTTCTTCAGAGAAAAATTTTTTTGACAATAGAAAATAATTTCCTAAAGAAGCTAACCGAAGGTTAGCGAAATATCGAAATATATATATTAATACAAAATAACTTCAAAACTCAAACAAATCTATTAATTATATATATATATATATATATATATATATATATATATAAATATATATATATATATATATATATATATCTATATAAATAAGTAGTAGGGAACTGTATGTGCTGTGACCATTAAAAATATTAAATTTCAGCAATTAAATTTGAAATTTTTCAATTTTAATTGCCAAAATTCTCAAATTTCCCAAAATTCTCAAATTTCATTTTGTGTGTGTTCGTGTGTGTATTTTTTCCCACGGTTTAGTAGGGGCGTTCACATTGTTGTTTTTTTTTTTTAAATAAAATGTTGGGGTAGGCGTGGGAATTTGTGTCTGTCCATATGTGACCTTGAGAATACATGTCTGTCGGTATGTGAGCGTGGGAATTTGTGTCTGTCCATATGTGACCTTGAGAATACATGTCCGTCGGTATGTGAGCGTGGGAATTTGTGTCTGTCCATATGTGACCTTGAGAATACATGTCCGTCGGTATGTGAGCGTGGGAATTTGTGTCTGTCCATATGTGACCTTGAGAATACATGTCCGTCGGTATGTGAGCGTGGGAATTTCTGTCTGTCCATTTACACTGTGTACGCCTGGTGAATAAAAAAATTTAGAAGCATTTTTAGGAATCACACTATTTAAAAAGTGTAGTAGTTATATATGGATGCCCTTAATGTTTGTGGTTCGTTCCTTCTTGCTGGAGTGAGATTTTTTCTTTTATTTTTTTGCTTATTAAAATTTGGTGTGTTTACTTAAGATTTGTCGTCCAGCAATTCAGTGTTTTTTTTTTTTACTTTTTTGCTTGCAATGCTTGAGTCTGGAGGAATAATTTGATTATTCTGATCTTGAAGACGTTGTGAAAAAAAAATTACTATTGCATAAATATTGAAACTGATGTTTTGTTTATTTTATACATGACGATCATCGATGGATTTTATTTGGGGATCTGGATGTTGGTGCGATTTCTGTATTTTGTAGAATATGAATATTTATGCTATGTTTAACTGTGTGTGTTTTGTGTTCTGAGTGGCGGTTGGAATGTCTGGCTGTCAGACAGTCTGTGTGTATGACAGTCCGCTTTCTTGCTTTCCTGGTCAGTATAAAATGTGATAAGGTGTACATATTCATGCGTACATAAATATCTACAAATTTATTTCATTTACGCATATACATACAAACAAATAATAAGCGTTTATTCTTTGTGCCCAAATATTCCCTTGACCATTTGAATGAATGAATGAACGATTGTGTATGTTTGTTTGTGTGTTCTCTGAAAAAAATAAATATGTATGTAGGTTTTTTGTTTGAAATAAAAAGACATTTATTTTAATTTTTATAAGCATTTATTTAAAAGTTTGTTAACACTTTCATTTTTAAGTAAAATTGCATTCCTTAAGGCACAAACACCATAGTCGTGATAGCTACAATAGAGATATATGGAATGCTTAGTTTCCATTTGTTTGAAATTAATGCAGCCTATGTCTTCAATGTTATAAACTGTTTGATGAATAATTTTCTCCAGCCATTTTTTCTTCTCTCCCCCCTTAACATATATTTGTGAATTTCTTATATTCGATTTTAAAAACTTGCAAACGCTTTGAAATGAGACTGATCCATCATTCCAGTTAATATGATGATAGTTTTTTGTTAACCAAACTGCTTCTCTTATGATGAAATTGAACCATTCCTTGTTGCTGAAAACTACAGCTAGTTCTTTTGCGATGAAGTCATTTGAATTAGTTTTGAAACCTTGCAAGTCTACAAAAACAATATCACCATCCATGTTATTTAATTTATAAGAGCTTCCGGACTTGACCTTTTATTGGTATGTATTCTATTATGCGGTCATGAATAAGAACGCAGTAAGCTGATGTTTTTGCTGGAATATTTGTTGCTGTTTCAAATTCAATTTTTATGTCGATTGGTCCGGTATTGAGCGTTTCGTTTTGGTGACTGACATCGACTACAATAATTGGAGCGTTATTTTTAAACTCTTGACCTGTTAGAAGAGGTTGGGGTTGTTTCATGTAGTAGCTTTGTTGGAATCTTAGATACATATCATATAGAATCGCATAGCGCTCATTTTTGAATTTTATATTAAGATCGTCATATGGGTAAGATGTTGAGTTTAAATGTACTTTTAAGTTAGTAAGATCACAATGAACAAACTTGTTTTCTTGTTGAAAGGCAATCAAGACAAAACGAGGGCGTTCTTTATTAGCGGCCAGTTTAACATTCCATATGTGATTGGTTCCAAATTTTTTATGGTACTGGTGGCTCCCAAATATCTTGTATGATCAATTTCAATACCATTCAGTTCATAGCGGATTTCATCAAAGAGATATGCAACAAAATTATTTTTCAACTGAAAGTTGGGTGTAGATTTCGATGTTTTTTCGTCTACAACAAGTCCTTCCACATATATATAGCTTTCACTGGGTAACACATATAGATCTTGGTTTTGTATTGAAATTCTTATTTCATCGTTGTTGTTAAAAGACTGAAGGTATGGTATGTATGTGTGATAATCCTTTTTGATAATATTTTCGTCAGATATTGGTTTATCTAAAACGTCTATTATTGAACTCATTTTGTTTTCAGTTTAAAGTTCAGTGACTTGAGAAAACTCTTGTTTGCTGCTGTAAGCGATTTTTGACGAACAGATCTTTTCAATTGTTGCTTAGATTGTAACGTTTGAGAATTAGATGTTGCTGTAGTATTCTTCGATATACTCGTGTTGTATATTATCATTATTTAGTTGTCCTTAAATGTATTCGTATTGTAATTTCCTCACCTCTGAAATTAATTAAGTCGCCGTTTTGATCAACCACGCGAAGAGCTAGTGAACTTATCTCTCTGGAGTTTACTGGCAAATAAATAAGATTTTTGGGAATCTCAACTATTTTATATCCAGCCGGTACATTAATCGGAAATTCATGTAGTGTATGAGCTTTAGAATTATTCATATAAGTATTAACCACAATACTGCTTTCAATCCTCAAGAGATTCACCTTAAAGATATTCACTGGAAGATCAGAGTAATGTTCTTTGTTTGGCGTTAATATTCTGCTATTGAATCCTAAAAGTCTACCTATTGTATTTTCTTTATTAAAATATATTGGTTCTTTAGAGTTGCTGACTTTGACTTGCATTGTATTGTTATTAGCTTCAATCAAAATTTTGTTTTCTGGTCTATATCGTTTGTATTGTTCTTCTATATAGTCAACTATATCATTTAATTCATAAGATCCGATCGGTATTTCAATTACAAGTTCACCGATATAAAATATATTGTTGTAGACATCCACATTCGGGATACTGTTGTATGAATGAAAATCAGTTAGAGCACATTCATAGGTTCCGTTTAAGTCAATAGGAGGAAAATAATTAGCAGATAGCTCTGATGAATTGGAGCTCAGAGTCAATGTTATTGGCATTGTGACTGTTTGATTATAAATAAATGAGGTTAAGCACACAGTATGATTTATAAGAAGCAGTTTTGTATTTATTGTTTATTTACTTATTTTAAACTAAATTAAATATTGATGCCATTGTTGTTGTTTTTGTTGTTGTTTATTTATTGTATTCTTCCATTTACAATATCTCATCTTTGCTTATCCAAGAATTGTGCTCATTACCAAAGCCCAGCCACGTGACAAACACCTTATGTCCTGTAGTTTTGAGAACCTTTTCAACTAGGTATGTATTAGGATATCTGGTTTTTGAAAGTTCTTCTTCATAGAATCCACCTTTAATAGGATTTCCGCGATAGTCTTCTAATATATATGTTGTAGGATATGTATTTTGTACTCTTTTAATTGTAAAGATTTCTGTTGTCCAATTCGGAGTATAACCTTTTTCAAAAATGTTTTTATATTTGCTTATGCATACATGATCTCCTGCATTAAATTTTGACATTTTATACATCTTTAAATGACTGTATACTGTGTTTAAAAGCTGTTTTTCATTTGTTGAATTTACTTTAATCGGTGACATTTTAATGGTGCGATGAATTTTTCTATTGTATGCATCAAGTAAATCTCTATACATATCAATCCAATTATATGAACCATTTAAGCTAAATTCCTTCCACATCATTCCTTTTAATGTTCTATTGAATCGTTCTACTATTGAGGCTTTCATAGTGCTATATGTTGAGTAGTGATTAATATTGTATTTATTCATCAACTGACTGAAATGTTTATTGAAAAATTCTTTACCATCGTCTGTTTGCAAGTTTTTCGGTATTCGTCCCAATTTGAAAATATTCTCCATTGCCTGAGTTGTTTCGAATGCATTCTTTCTGCTCAAAGGTACTGCCCAAGCAAATTTTGAGAATGTATCAATTACAGTTAGCAAAAATCTGTAATTTCTATTGTCTAAGGAATAATTTCCCATTTCAACTAAATCAGCTTGCCAAAGATCATCTATTCCTTTCATCACAACTCTACGACGTACAAAACGTTTTCGAGCCTGCTTATGCAATTCATTTACAACATTTCTCTTTGAAGACATCTTATTTTTCCAGTCGCTGTTTTAAGTGTGTTGTGATCTACTTGATGCACTTGCACCTATTGATACGAACATGTAATTTTCTATTCTATAAATTTTTTCCCGTAGCTCTTCAATTTCCATATCAAAAGTGATTTATTGAGTTCAGTTTGCAGAAACAATTTACTGATAACATCGTTTTCCTCCACAGCATTTGCAACATTTTTGATTCTCTTGTATTGGACATCAATGTTTTTGTTCGTATCCATAAAGAAGCCCAACAACTTAGGCGCATTTTTGGTTGAAATTACTTCACTTCTATCGTTAATATAATGTCCAAATTTATCAACGGACATGTTTTATATAAAAATCTATGTATGTATATAGTTTATACAATTATATTAGCTTCACGTAGTTCTTCAATAATTGAGACAATTTCGTTGTTGTGATTAGTATGGCCAGCAGACTGTGATGCAAGCAGTAGTCTAAGTCGATCTACCAACTCGTTTGGATCATCCCAGTATATATAGTTTGGATTATGAGGGTTAAACTGCATCAAACCCCTTCCTAAATAATTACTTTTTGTTACATCTGATGAGCCTGTATGATTGTCTCCTTTGAAAAGTTTTCCAATAATATGTTTGTACTTATGGGCTATGCTCCCTTTGATTTGACCATCAGACTTATAGCCTCTCCTGTGGGCATTGGTAGCAAGTAATATTTTTTTATAGATTTCAAGCTCGAATTTATCATAGTTTTTTGGTGCTTTATGAAACATTAAAGAAAAAAGTCCTGGCGTGAGCGCCCATATTTGTCCCCCAACCTGTATCTTATCTTGATTTAACTCGATGGTGCTATTACCAAATCTCCATTCGTTATTATTATCTTTATGTGGACCATAGTTAGTATCTAGTTCGTTTCTCGATTGCAATAGTGATAAGTCAGAATAACTTTCTTCATTATTCGAATTTTGTGAGTAAAAGTCATCTTCATCATAATTACTGCTACTTTTACTATTAGATTGCTTAAAAATTTTTTGTTCACTTAGTTTCTTGGGCGTACTCGTTTCCAATTTTATTGTTGAGTTCTGAGGATGAAAACTTTCATTGTCATCAATTCCAGTTTCCTTATCACTCGGTTCTTTTTTAACTGGTCTACCAACGTATTTAGAGCTATTGATAAATTCTTTTAAGGGTTCTGTGATAGGCTTGAATGTATCTGTTAATTGCTGTTGTGTATCTATTTCTCCAGTTTTTATACTACGAAGCTTTTTCTTCAAGATATTTCTTGTTGCCACCAAGTCTTTAAGAATTTGTTCATTCATTTTAGCTATCAGGTCAGTTCAATAGGAAGCAGATCAGGTTATCAGGTCAGTTTAACAGCTATCAGGTCAGTTTATCAGGTACCAGATCAGCTTATCAGGTCAGTTTAACAGGTATCAGACCAGCTTATCAGGTCAGTTTAACAGGTATCAGGTCAGTTTATCAGGTATCAGATCTGCTTATCTGATCAGTTACAATAATCACATGTATAAAGTTTGAAGTCAGATTAAATACTGCAGGGTGCATTTGATGAACAGTAAATTATATTATGATGAAGTAATCAAATGACTTTCTATAACGACCATTGTTTAGTTCATTATCTTTACTTATCACCAAAAATCGCTATTTTTCCTTCCAACATTCTCTACAAATTTTGAATTAAAAAAAAAAACGATGTCAGCCTTTTTAGTCCAGAAAATAATTTAAAATTCGACTCAAAAAAATGAATACGTATATATGACATCTCTCTATCCTTTTCCAACTACTTAGTTTTAAATACTTATATATATATATATATATATATATATATATATATATATATATTTAATTTTTCCTCACTTCGTCTTTTGTCAAAAATAAAACAAAAAAATCATTGTATAATGATTTCCTGTTAAGCTTCTTACAGTCTAGAAAGCTAAAATCGAGATTAGTTTGCAATAAAAGTTCAAAGCTATAAGTTGTGAAAAATTTCTACCGCAATGGATCTAGTGGAAAAATTTAATTCGTACAATACAAAATCCTTAATCCATATAAAGGATCTAGATGAATTATCCAAACACACTATCGTACGTGCAAAGCGAGTAACAACAAAGTATGGGGAAACAGTTCAACTTGAGCTGGAAAACCACATAATGTTTCTCCCCAACCGATACAATGCATTGACCAATGCAGAATTAGAAGATCTTTCGAATAATAAATATCGACTACAAAGAAAAGGAGAGCGAAACCTGATCTTAGAAAGCGAGATGAACGAGTTTTTAATACCAAACTCCCAGTACCCCGTTTGGCAGTAAAAAATATGTTATGTTCATATATTTTGTAATTAACAAGAAAAAAAAAATAATAATAAAAGAGAAAATGTTTTTAAATATGTATGTATATAAATATTATATATGATTGTGTTTTATTTAATATCTTTGGTTATATCATAAAGAAATTTCAAACATAAGTGACCGCAATTATATGTATTAAAGGTTTGATATTGATTGTAGTTGTATTGAATATTTCTACCTAAATATTTGATTAATTCTAGAGGAGGTTGTAAATTTCCAAAGCTGTCGAAATATTGTTTTTCATTCTTGTTCCTATAGTATGCTACCCAATGAGTACCTGGGCCTGTTGATAAATCCAAATTGATTATTCCACACTCTACAGTCTTTGGTCGTTTTGGTAGTGAATCCAACATATAAACTCCTCTAAAGTGTGGAATATATTTTGAAAATTTTCTTAGATCAAATTCTGATAATGGTCTGTTGGGTAGCATTTCTAATAGTTTTTTGAATGATCTTTACAAACAAGTCCATAACCGTTTTTATATGGTTTAAGGTACAGTCCTTCTCCCACAGCAATAGACTCCATTGCCTTATTGTGTCTGGTGGCTTCCTCAAGTTGTTTTTTTGCATTCTTTGTTGCATTTACAGCTTTAGCTATAGAGGCACCTCCAGTTGCTAGACTACCAAGTGCACCTAGAGCAGTTAGAATCGGTATTATGGGCAAAAAACCACCAATTTTTGGAACATTTATAATACGCGGTATTATAACACGAGCTTTTTTCCCCTTAAGAGATTTACTGATAGCTTTACGAGCAATCTTAATGGCTGAATTAATATCTTGTGGTTTTTCCTTCTTCAATATCTTTGTTGCTGATTTAATTGTTTTATGAAACAGATTTTTGTCATTTATACGAATTCGTGGTGATGGTCTTTTCACTGTATTCCTTTTCTTTGCTTCAACACCCATACCAAGTTTAGTTTTTGCTTTCATTGCGTTGGTGACTATATATGAAAATGTTTTTCTGCAAGATCACTCTCTTTTGAAAGAACTCTTTCCCAAGCCGTATTTTCAAGAATTTTGTCAGCTTGATGTCTGCTGTTTAAGTCTTTATTTTTCGAGTAAGCAATATCGTGATTTTTGCAAGCAGCATCCAATAAGTTAATTCCTTTATCTCCTCTATCTAAACGCTTTTGTAATCTTGTGCCAGGTCCACAATACTGGTATCCAGGAAGATGTAATTCAAAAGGTAGAGAATTTATTGCTTTATTTAGTAAACCTTCTCCAACGATAGTTTGTTTGTGACTAAAACATTTGTTATAAAGTACAACCATATTAATTTAATCTACAATAAAAGATATTGTTTGCAAGTTTAGCAAGTAGTTATTAAAATGCGCTTCATAAAACAACATAAAAATATTTTAGTTCGTAATGCTGATATTTGTTCAAATGACAGTAAAAAAATAAGACATAGTTCCTTGTTACCAAATTCTATTCGAGCATTAATAGTTGGTCCTTCAAATTGTGGAAAAACTAACATAATGATTAGTTTGCTGGAAAGTCCTAATGGTCTCAAGTTTGAAAATATTTACTTGTACTCAAAATCTTTATATCAACCTAAATATGAATACTTAAAGAAATTAATTTCACCAATTAAAGGAATCGGATACTACACATTTGCAGAAAACGAGGACGTTGTTCCTCCTAGTGAAGCTAAAAGCAATTCAATTATGATTTTTGATGATGTTGCATGTGAAAAGCAAAACAATATACGTGCATATTTTTGTATGGGTCGTCATAAGAACGTAGACTCATTTTACTTGTGTCAGACTTACACGCGGATTCCAAAACATTTAATAAGAGATAATGCTAATGTAATTATTATGTTTAAACAAGATGCGACAAATATGAAACATGTATATGATGATCACGTTGCCAGCGACATGAACTTTGAAATGTTTCAACGAATTTGTAGAGAATGTTGGAAGGAAAAATACGGATTTTTGGTGATAAGTAAAGATAATGACCTAAACAATGGTCGTTATAGAAAGTCATTTGATTACTTCATCATAATATAATTTACTGTTCATCAAATGCACCCTGCAGTATTTAATCTGACTTCAAACTTTATACATGTGATTATTGTAACTGATCAGATAAGCAGATCTGATACCTGATAAACTGACCTGATAGCTGTTAAACTGACCTGATAACCTGATCTGCTTCCTATTGAACTGACCTGATAGCTAAAATGAATGAACAAATTCTTAAAGACTTGGTGGCAACAAGAAATATCTTGAAGAAAAAGCTTCGTAGTATAAAAACTGGAGAAATAGATACACAACAGCAATTAACAGATACATTCAAGCCTATCACAGAACCCTTAAAAGAATTTATCAATAGCTCTAAATACGTTGGTAGACCAGTTAAAAAAGAACCGAGTGATAAGGAAACTGGAATTGATGACAATGAAAGTTTTCATCCTCAGAACTCAACAATAAAATTGGAAACGAGTACGCCCAAGAAACTAAGTGAAGAAAAAATTTTTAAGCAATCTAATAGTAAAAGTAGCAGTAATTATGATGAAGATGACTTTTACTCACAAAATTCGAATAATGAAGAAAGTTATTCTGACTTATCAGAATCAATCGAGAAACGAACTAGATACTAACTATGGTCCACATAAAGATAATAATAACGAATGGAGATTTGGTAATAGCACCATCGAGTTAAATCAAGATAAGATACAGGTTGGGGGACAAATATGGGCGCTCACGCCAGGACTTTTTTCTTTAATGTTTCATAAAGCACCAAAAAACTATGATAAATTCGAGCTTGAAATCTATAAAAAAATATTACTTGCTACCAATGCCCACAGGAGAGGCTATAAGTCTGATGGTCAAATCAAAGGGAGCATAGCCCATAAGTACAAACATATTATTGGAAAACTTTTCAAAGGAGACAATCATACAGGCTCATCAGATGTAACAAAAAGTAATTATTTAGGAAGGGGTTTGATGCAGTTTAACCCTCATAATCCAAACTATATATACTGGGATGATCCAAACGAGTTGGTAGATCGACTTAGACTACTGCTTGCATCACAGTCTGCTGGCCATACTAATCACAACAACGAAATTGTCTCAATTATTGAAGAACTACGTGAAGCTAATATAATTGTATAAACTATATACATACATAGATTTTTATATAAAACATGTCCGTTGATAAATTTGGACATTATATTAACGATAGAAGTGAAGTAATTTCAACCAAAAATGCGCCTAAGTTGTTGGGCTTCTTTATGGATACGAACAAAAACATTGATGTCCAATACAAGAGAATCAAAAATGTTGCAAATGCTGTGGAGGAAAACGATGTTATCAGTAAATTGTTTCTGCAAACTGAACTCAAAAAACAGCAACAAGAAGTAGCTTTCCAGTTAGAAAATCTTAATGCTCATTTGCAGGATATCAATAAGAAAATGGATGGTAATAAATCACTTTTTGATATGGAAATTGAAGAGCTACGGGAAAAAATTTATAGAATAGAAAATTACATGTTCGTATCAATAGGTGCAAGTGCATCAAGTAGATCACAACACACTTAAAACAGCGACTGGAAAAATAAGATGTCTTCAAAGAGAAATGTTGTAAATGAATTGCATAAGCAGGCTCGAAAACGTTTTGTACGTCGTAGAGTTGTGATGAAAGGAATAGATGATCTTTGGCAAGCTGATTTAGTTGAAATGGGAAATTATTCCTTAGACAATAGAAATTACAGATTTTTGCTAACTGTAATTGATACATTCTCAAAATTTGCTTGGGCAGTACCTTTGAGCAGAAAGAATGCATTCGAAACAACTCAGGCAATGGAGAATATTTTCAAATTGGGACGAATACCGAAAAACTTGCAAACAGACGATGGTAAAGAATTTTTCAATAAACATTTCAGTCAGTTGATGAATAACTACAATATTAATCACTACTCAACATATAGCACTATGAAAGCCTCAATAGTAGAACGATTCAATAGAACATTAAAAGGAATGATGTGGAAGGAATTTAGCTTAAATGGTTCATATAATTGGATTGATATGTATAGAGATTTACTTGATGCATACAATAGAAAAATTCATCGCACCATTAAAATGTCACCGATTAAAGTAAATTCAACAAATGAAAAACAGCTTTTAAACACAGTATACAGTCATTTAAAGATGTATAAAATGTCAAAATTTAATGCAGGAGATCATGTATGCATAAGCAAATATAAAAACATTTTTGAAAAAGGTTATACTCCGAATTGGACAACAGAAATCTTTACAATTAAAAGAGTACAAAATACATATCCTACAACATATATATTAGAAGACTATCGCGGAAATCCTATTAAAGGTGGATTCTATGAAGAAGAACTTTCAAAAACCAGATATCCTAATACATACCTAGTTGAAAAGGTTCTCAAAACTACAGGACATAAGGTGTTTGTCACGTGGCTGGGCTTTGGTAATGAGCACAATTCTTGGATAAGCAAAGATGAGATATTGTAAATGGAAGAATACAATAAATAAACAACAACAAAAACAACAACAATGGCATCAATATTTAATTTAGTTTAAAATAAGTAAATAAACAATAAATACAAAACTGCTTCTTATAAATCATACTGTGTGCTTAACCTCATTTATTTATAATCAAACAGTCACAATGCCAATAACATTGACTCTGAGCTCCAATTCATCAGAGCTATCTGCTAATTATTTTCCTCCTATTGACTTAAACGGAACCTATGAATGTGCTCTAACTGATTTTCATTCATACAACAGTATCCCGAATGTGGATGTCTACAACAATATATTTTATATCGGTGAACTTGTAATTGAAATACCGATCGGATCTTATGAATTAAATGATATAGTTGACTATATAGAAGAACAATACAAACGATATAGACCAGAAAACAAAATTTTGATTGAAGCCAATAACAATACAATGCAAGTCAAAGTCAGCAGCTCTAAAGAACCAATATATTTTAATAAAGAAAATACAATAGGTAGACTTTTAGGATTCAATAGCAGAATATTAACGCCAAACAAAGAACATTACTCTGATCTTCCAGTGAATATCTTTAAGGTGAATCTCTTGAGGATTGAAAGCAGTATTGTGGTTAATACTTATATGAATAATTCTAAAGCTCATACACTACATGAATTTCCGATTAATGTACCGGCTGGATATAAAATAGTTGAGATTCCCAAAAATCTTATTTATTTGCCAGTAAACTCCAGAGAGATAAGTTCACTAGCTCTTCGCGTGGTTGATCAAAACGGCGACTTAATTAATTTCAGAGGTGAGGAAATTACAATACGAATACATTTAAGGACAACTAAATAATGATAATATACAACACGAGTATATCGAAGAATACTACAGCAACATCTAATTCTCAAACGTTACAATCTAAGCAACAATTGAAAAGATCTGTTCGTCAAAAATCGCTTACAGCAGCAAACAAGAGTTTTCTCAAGTCACTGAACTTTAAACTGAAAACAAAATGAGTTCAATAATAGACGTTTTAGATAAACCAATATCTGACGAAAATATTATCAAAAAGGATTATCACACATACATACCATACCTTCAGTCTTTTAACAACAACGATGAAATAAGAATTTCAATACAAAACCAAGATCTATATGTGTTACCCAGTGAAAGCTATATATATGTGGAAGGACTTGTTGTAGACGAAAAAACATCGAAATCTACACCCAACTTTCAGTTGAAAAATAATTTTGTTGCATATCTCTTTGATGAAATCCGCTATGAACTGAATGGTATTGAAATTGATCATACAAGATATTTGGGAGCCACCAGTACCATAAAAAATTTGGAACCAATCACATATGGAATGTTAAACTGGCCGCTAATAAAGAACGCCCTCGTTTTGTCTTGATTGCCTTTCAACAAGAAAACAAGTTTGTTCATTGTGATCTTACTAACTTAAAAGTACATTTAAACTCAACATCTTACCCATATGACGATCTTAATATAAAATTCAAAAATGAGCGCTATGCGATTCTATATGATATGTATCTAAGATTCCAACAAAGCTACTACATGAAACAACCCCAACCTCTTCTAACAGGTCAAGAGTTTAAAAATAACGCTCCAATTATTGTAGTCGACGTCAGTCACCAAAACGAAACGCTCAATACCGGACCAATCGACATAAAAATTGAATTTGAAACAGCAACAAATATTCCAGCAAAAACATCAGCTTACTGCGTTCTTATTCATGACCGCATAATAGAATACATACCAATAAAAGGTCAAGTCCGGAAGCTCTTATAAATTAAATAACATGGATGGTGATATTGTTTTTGTAGACTTGCAAGGTTTCAAAACTAATTCAAATGACTTCATCGCAAAAGAACTAGCTGTAGTTTTCAGCAACAAGGAATGGTTCAATTTCATCATAAGAGAAGCAGTTTGGTTAACAAAAAACTATCATCATATTAACTGGAATGATGGATCAGTCTCATTTCAAAGCGTTTGCAAGTTTTTAAAATCGAATATAAGAAATTCACAAATATATGTTAAGGGGGGAGAGAAGAAAAAATGGCTGGAGAAAATTATTCATCAAACAGTTTATAACATTGAAGACATAGGCTGCATTAATTTCAAACAAATGGAAACTAAGCATTCCATATATCTCTATTGTAGCTATCACGACTATGGTGTTTGTGCCTTAAGGAATGCAATTTTACTTAAAAATGAAAGTGTTAACAAACTTTTAAATAAATGCTTATAAAAATTAAAATAAATGTCTTTTTATTTCAAACAAAAAACCTACATACATATTTATTTTTTTCAGAGAACACACAAACAAACATACACAATCGTTCATTCATTCATTCAAATGGTCAAGGGAATATTTGGGCACAAAGAATAAACGCTTATTATTTGTTTGTATGTATATGCGTAAATGAAATAAATTTGTAGATATTTATGTACGCATGAATATGTACACCTTATCACATTTTATACTGACCAGGAAAGCAAGAAAGCGGACTGTCATACACACAGACTGTCTGACAGCCAGACATTCCAACCGCCACTCAGAACACAAAACACACACAGTTAAACATAGCATAAATATTCATATTCTACAAAATACAGAAATCGCACCAACATCCAGATCCCCAAATAAAATCCATCGATGATCGTCATGTATAAAATAAACAAAACATCAGTTTCAATATTTATGCAATAGTAATTTTTTTTTCAAATTATTCCTCCAGACTCAAGCATTGCAAGCAAAAAAGTAAAAAAAAAAAAACACTGAATTGCTGGACGACAAATCTTAAGTAAACACACCAAATTTTAATAAGCAAAAAAATAAAAGAAAAAATCTCACTCCAGCAAGAAGGAACGAACCACAAACATTAAGGGCATCCATATATAACTACTACACTTTTTAAATAGTGTGATTCCTAAAAATGCTTCTAAATTTTTTTATTCACCAGGCGTACACAGTGTAAATGGACAGACAGAAATTCCCACGCTCATATACCGACGGACATGTATTCTCAAGGTCACATATGGACAGACACAAATTCCCACGCTCACATACCGACGGACATGTATTCTCAAGGTCACATATGGACAGACACAAATTCCCACGCTCACATACCGACGGACATGTATTCTCAAGGTCACATATGGACAGACACAAATTCCCACGCTCACATACCGACGGACATGTATTCTCAAGGTCACATATGGACAGACACAAATTCCCACGCCTACCCCAACATTTTATTTAAAAAAAAAAACAACAATGTGAACGCCCCTACTAAACCGTGGGAAAAAATACACACACGAACACACACAAAATGAAATTTGAGAATTTTGGGAAATTTGAGAATTTTGGCAATTAAAATTGAAAAATTTCAAATTTAATATTTTTAATGGTCGCAGCACATACAGTTCCCTACTACTTAAATATATATCTATACATATCTATATATATATATATATATATATATATATATATATATATATATAATTAATAGGTTTGTTTGAGTTTTGAAGTTATTTTGTATTAATATATATATTTCGACATTTCGCTAACCTTCGGTTAGCTTCTTCAGAGAAAAATTTTTTTGACAATAGAAAATAATTTCCTAAAGAAGCTAACCGAAGGTTAGCGAAATATCGAAATATATATATTAATACAAAATAACTTCAAAACTCAAACAAATCTATTAATTATATATATATATATATATATATATATATATATAAATATATATATATATATATATATATATATATCTATCTATATAAATATATATCTATACATATCTATATATATATATATATATATATATATATATATATATATATATGTATATATACATTTATTTTTTTTTTATTTATTTATTTATTTGTCTATGGATAATGATCCTTACAGACAGTTAAATTGTATACATAAATTTTTTAAACATTAGTATAAAACATAAAATAATAATAATAATATCTACAAAAGCTTAGTACAAAATTATAAGGTAACTTAAATTAATATTTTGTTTTTTATTGTACTGTGGCTTGAAGAAAAATCAATAAATTTATAAAATTTGTTGAACTGGTGGCGCATCCTTCTCAAAGGATCACCACTGGCATAATTTGCTCTGAAAAATTTAACTGATAGCGGACAAAAATAACGTGAAGGGCGTTGTGGGACATTAAAAGTTATATCGTTGATTAAAAAACCAGAGCTGACATCGCCAATAATTATGTTGAAAATAAACGATATGTTCAGCACAGTTCTACGACTTTTTAGAGTTGGCAGCTTGATAAGGGAAAGTCTAGCGGAATATGATGGTAAATTCATTGGGTTAAAGTTTAACCCACGAAGAAAAAAAATAAGAAATTGTTTTTGTACAGATTCGATAGCGTCAGAATGTGTTTTATATATAGGATCCCATATTACCGATCCGTACTCCAACACAGGCCTTACAAGTGATGTGTGTATATAGGCTTTTTGTAACATACGGATCATTAAGCTCTTTAGCCTAGCGTTTTTACAAAACCAAGTACACCTCTAGATTTATTTATTGCCATTGTTATATGAGCAATGAAATTAAGTTCAGAATCAAGCAGTATTCCGAGATCCACTATATTATCAACCAAGTCCAATTGATAATTTTCAAAAACATAGCATGCAGGAATCGGACTTCTTCTAACAAAACGCATGTGTTTACATTTTTTCAAATTAAGTTGTATACGATTTGTTTTGCACCAAGAGTAAAATGAATTTAAATCTTCTTGGAGATGTTTTTGTTCAGATATTTGACTATAACTCAGAAAAATTTTCACGTCGTCAGCATACATCAAATTATAGGATGAACGAATTACATCGGCTAAGTCATTAATAAACAATTTAAATAGAAGTGGTCCAAGGTGACTTCCCTGTGGTACACCAGATAAAACATCTATGCTGCTGGAATAGATATTTTTAAAACAAACGGTTTGTGTTCTATCACTCAGGTATGAATATATCCATTTTATACTAAGATCCGTAAAGCCAAGCAAATGCAGTTTAATTTTCAGAAGCATATGGTTGACTTTATCGAAGGCTTTGCTAAAATCAGTGTAGATCACATCGGTTTGTTGTTGTTGAAGAAATCCGCGATATATTTCGGTTGTAAGTGCAGCAGATTCGTTGTAGTAGAGCACCCTTTTTGAAAACCATGCTGATATGGTGATATCAAATTTTATGCTTGATATCACCATATCAAGTGATCGGTAACAATTTTTTCAAATAGTTTGGGAATAACACTCAGTTTTGCAATACTAGGATAGTTGGCTATATCGGATTTATTTCCTGATTTAAACAATGGAATTATAAAGGAATTCTTCCATACATAAGGAAAATGACCAGATTTTATTGACGCATTGAATAAAAGTGCTAATGGGACAGCAATACTATCAGCACAGTTTATCAAAATGTTGCTAGGAATTTTATCTGGACCAAAGTTGAATGAAAATTTAAGGCGTTTTAATTCCATGCGGATTGTTGATATATCAACAAATTGAATAGAGGTTGATTGGTTGGCTGTTATCCTGACTGGATAGTTAAACGAATTGTCGTAAGTAGCATCCGAATAAGTTGTCGAAAAAAAATCGGCAAATAAATTGCTTATAATGGCGTCATCACAGGATTCCATTTGTTGAAACTTCATACAAGAAGGAAAACCAGTTATTTTTCGCTTCGAATTGACAAATTTGAAAAATGACTTTGGATTACGCTTAAAATTATATTTCATTCTGTTTATATATCTATATATATATATATATATATATATATATATATATATATATATATATATATAAATGTATATATATATATATATATATATATATATATATAATATCTATATATATATATATATATATATATATATATATAAGCGAAATGTATCCAGAGCGGCTAATCGAATACCTTAGATAGTCTGCAGGAGAACCAGACTGTTTAAATTTATTAAAGCACTTAATTTTCTTATTTTTGGCACGAGTCAAAAGTTTATTATTCCAGGGTGGACCAGTTGTTTTCTTAGGTTTTATTTTTGGAACACACAAATCTATAAAGGAGTAAATCTTATTATAGAAGGCTTTAGTCATCTGGTCAACATCAATATATAATATTGCCCTAATTTGTGTCAGCGAACAGCTCATTTAACATATTGTAGTTGGTATATTTGAACGAATAGACAATTTCATTTCTGCAAAACGAGGGCCTAACTGATTTTGATAGAATTGAAGCCACTACTTCTATTGAGGGATGCTAACAGTCTTCAGGTGTTGTAATGGGGGATGGGCGCCTAATGAAACACTCAGCCACATCATTGACGAATATTAAATCTAATAATCTATTGTAGTCATTGAAAATTCCATTTATTTGGTATAGGTTAAGGTCATATAAGATGTTGAAAAATTCGGCATGATTCGAATTCTGCTTCGTTTGAATAAAATATTTATCTTCAGGCAAATATGCCCAGGCAATGGAAGGTCAGTTAAAATCGCCAAAAACAAAGACAGAGTCACCAGTAAAAGCGGAACGAGCGATTAATCCTATAGCTTCGGCATGCATAGTATATAAAATTTGCGGGGAAGATGGTGGGATATAAGAACAGGTAACAATTACTCTTTTATGATTAAGTTTTATTATTACAGATATACATTCTATATCAAGCGAAGAATCAATAATGACGACCTCAGAAGAAAAATTAGAAGAAACTGCAATAAGAACACCACCACCAGTAGTTCTGTTACCACGATCACGGCGAAATATATTGAACTTGTTACAAAGTATTTCGGTATTAAAAAAATTGTCATTGAGCCATGTTTCTGTGAACACCAAGACTTGATGATCAATGTTGAAGCTTTCCATATATGGAGTTGATAGTTTAGTTCTCAAGCCACGGACATTTTGGTAAACAATAGAAATATAATCAGTAGTTGCACTTAGTTCTTTGGAGCGTTAGATTGACGTTGTGGTAGCAATTCAATATTTTGTGATCTACTTCTATACACATATTCCCGAACAAGAGTATTATTTGGCCAGAAATTCGGATCAAGTAAAATATCATAAAGATTTACAGAAACCGTAATTTTGAAAGATGATATAGATCTGGGTTGAGAAAATTTTAATTTATGAATTGAGATGGCTGCATGGTTGCCAATTTTACTTTTTACGTAAGATTCAACTGAACCCGAAGCAGTATCGCTTGCCAAACGAGAAACGAAATTTGTTTTTCTTGGAGGTACTGCTCATAGCGGACTATAAGCACCTACCTCCGAATGTGATTGTAGCGGATCAATAGTAGTATGATTAATTTCGGTGACAGCTTCAGCATAACTTTGCTGTGAATTAGCGCTATTTAATTCTGTGTTTATTGAAGGGCATGTATTTAAACCAGTTCCTAAAGATGATGTAGGTTTGCACGAAATAGCTGGAGTATCATCACGTTTTTCTTTGTTGTTGATTCTAGGTGACTTACGACGTTTTTTTTTGTGGAGGAGACTTCAGATTGTCTAACGATTTAAAATCGTCAAACAATTTACCATAAGCGGAAATACGTTCGTTTAACTTAGAAGCTTCATCCTGTAATTCCAGAAACTTCGATTTCGTATTTTAGAAGAAACGATAATAGTCGACTACTATTTTCCTGCAGCTTTCACAACACCAATGTAGTCCATTAATCTTGGATAAAGCCTCTGCTACTAACCCAGAGATACCACAGCATTTATAATGACAACATTCATGGCAAAGCCAACAGACAATCATTCTGTCATCTTCGCTTGATATGGTACAATTTTTTGCTAAACAGGACATATCAATAAATATTACTTTAAACGTTAAAAATAAAAATAGGAGCAATTCGAATTTTTAGGTAATTTTTGTTTGCTGGTATATGAGTTTATATATATATATATATATATATATATATATATATATATATTAATAAACTAATTTTTTGACATATTGTCATTGTACTATTATAATATGAAATTTATTTGTTGGGTGGTTAAAAGACTTCCAAAAACCATCTGAGAATTATGTTAAATAAATTAACTATAAAAATTCACAAACAATTTCAAAAAATCACATTATAATAAGTGTAGCAGGCTATGAAACTTATACAAACCAAACCCAACAAACAACTTTTATTCGATACGACTCTATTTTATTTTTCTACACCTTTATACAATTAGAAATCCCTTGGATAACAATGAAAGTACCTATAAGGCAAAATGAAAAATAAAATCTCAATTGAATTAATAAACTAATTTTTTGACATATTATGTAGAAAAATAAAATAGAGTCGTATCGAATAAAAGTTGTTTGTTGGGTTTGGTTTGTATAAGTTTCATAGCCTGCTACACTTATTATAATGTGATTTTTTGAAATTGTTTGTGAGTTTTTATAGTTAATTTACTTAACATAATTCTCAGATGGTTTTTGGAAGTCTTTTAATAAGTTGAGAAGTTTGAAACTTTGCAAAACTGTGGTTGAAGTCTACTGACGATTTGGTAAGAAGCACCAATGAAATGCATATAGACATTGCTTAACCACCCAACAAATAAATTTCATATTATTATATATATATATATATATATATATATATATATATACATCTTTTTATGCTATTGTCCTAAAATTTTTTTCTATTTCACTCCTATAAATTCTTCTTAAAATAAAATAATGGCTGCTGTAATGTTAAAGTTAATATATGTATATTTTTTTAGTTTTTAGGAAAAGTATATATAAAGTATAAGTAAAAGTATAATAAGTAACAAGAAATTGGTCATCAGGATAGTGCCATTTACGATAATATAAAAATTTATAGTATTTTTAAGAAAAAATAGTGCTTCTTATTGCTAATTTGGGTTATTTTGAAAACTTTTAAATAAAATTAGAAATGTGTGGTTTCACCTTTGTTTGAAATCACCTCGAAAATTCGATTTGGAATGGAACTGCACAGTCTTGCAATGTAATCCAACGAAATGGAGGACCAAGCGTGTTTGATGCCTTCGATTAGCTCTGTTTTGGTATTGTATTGTTTTCCGGACTCGTACACTTCCCTAGCCGACCATCCCCAGATGTTCTCGATTATATTTAGATTGGGCGAGTATGGTGGCCACTCAAGGACGCCAACTTTTTGGCTTTGAATCCAGGATTTTACGGATCTGGCTGTATGAATTGGGGCATTATCATGTTGGAAATGCCACTCTAGACTCCCAAACATGTTTTGCAAGTGAGGAAAAGCCATTTCTAAAACGTTTTTATAGTTTCCCGCATTCATACGTGATGTTAAAAACTGCAATTCGCAAGTGACATAGTATGATATAGCTGTCCGCACCATCACACCTCCCTCACGGCTGTGGAAGCGGTCCAACTAATTCTCCTCTTTACGTAGATCACAGAAGTAATAATAGTACCCTTCGGGTCGTTCCAAATTGAATTTCTTTTCATCTGAGAAGACTACGTATTTCCACTGAGCAGACCATTTCATGTCTGTTCGAGCATAATCGAAGCGCATTTCTTTTCTTAGCGTATTAAGTGGTGGTTTCTTTTTAAATTTTTGTCTCCGTATGTGTACTGCTTTTCTTGTTAATCTTTGAACCGTTGATAAGCTCGCTTTAACACCAATTTCTTCCTAAATTTGGCAGACGAATCATGTGAATTTGATGCTTCCCTCAGTATAGCTCTCCTACCAGCTTCAGAAACCATTCGATAGTTACCGCCTTTAAAGTTTTTTCCACAGTTTTCCTTATTTGTATCAAAATTAGCTATTGTTTTCCTGTGTCTTCCAGTTTTTTCGGCAATTTTATGGAAGGATAGCCCTGCGTCAAAGTAGGCTTAAATTTTAGATTCTTCCTCCAAAGATAAAACTGGTTTCCTTCCCATATTTTGCAATTGTTAAAAGCTATTGAACATATCAAGCTCCACAAAAACCTTGATGACAGTAATTGCAAAGGCAAACTAGATAACTTAATTTCTATTTTGGGGCGCTCATCTGATGAAGCAGAATAAGTGCAAAGTATTTTGTCGAAAATAAAACGCAGTATAATATATTATATAACGATTCTTTCGTTGAGCTTAATTTTCTTGTCAGAGAAGTTGAGCGCTATATTAAATTAGAAAAGGTGAAAAAACAAATGAGTTGTTGAGGGGGCGCTAACCTGATGACGCACAGTGTATATATATATATATATATATATATATATATATATATACGTATATGTATATATATATATACATATATATATATATATATATATATATATACATATACATATATTGATATATATATATATATATATATATATATATATATATTAAATTAACACCACAAACCAATTTTTTGTTTTTTGGTTTGTAAATTGAACCTGTTTCATGCATCGGGAAGCCCGAAATGTCTATTAACAAGTAAAAGTGATATGTTCGGCTGTGCCGAATCTTATATACGCTTCACCAACCTACGTCTGGCATAATATATATTTTTAAGAACCAATTTTGTTCTTTCTAAGTTATTAAATTGTTTTAGCCAGAAAAAAATATAACGTCAGTTGCCTTTTTGGTTACTTTTGTGAATGAAAAAAAAAAAAAAATTTTCACCCCGGAAAACTAATTTTTTTAATATTTGATGGAATTTTTCTTTTTCTGAATTAACAATAGTTTAATTAGTAAAAGGAAACGACATTAATTTCTTTTTTATTACTTTTACCATTTATTTATTTTTGTTTTTTTTTCCAACGTATTTAAAAAACTTAAAATTTGTAACCATTTTTGTCACGTTCAGGTATCACAAAATTTTGCAGTTATCCAACCCTGCCATTTTGTTTTTTTTTAATTCTGAAATCAAATTTTTGTTTTTTAAATTCAAAAATTGTTCTTGTTAGAAAATAAACGACATTAGTTGTTTTTTTGGTTACTTTTATGCATAAAAAATTTCAATTTCCGAAAACAATTTTTTTTTACCAAGGCAACTCTTAATTAGGGAAGTGAATGAATAATCGATTTTTATTTTAATCGATTATTTCTTTCTTAGTATCGATTTTTTGTAATCGATTTTATTAATTGTAAAAATCGATTTTTAATGAATCGATTACATGAATTACGCATTTTAAATCGATTTTTGTAAGTAATGCCATCTATGCGATGAATGAAAAAATTAGTAAGTTTATTAAATGTAAACACGTCGATAAAAAATCAGCGCCATCTTTATGTACAAATAAATAATAAGTTGTGATCTTTTGTATCTCTTTGAAGTTTTGAAGTGTGAAAATATTGTTGTTAACCATAAAAATGTCTTCCATTGGTAAAACACCCACAAGCTGCTGATAAGGATATTGATAAATAATAAATCAAATTAGTTTTTTTATCGTCTAAACTTGAATTATAGAAAGTGATTCGTTTTGTATTTTATTAATGTTGTGACCAAACAATTGTCGTTATATTATCTGTACTGCAATAATATATTCAAGAGTACAGAAAATTTGTATATGAATAATTCGAATCTGTATTTATAATCTAAAATTCGTCCTTTTGGTTAATTTATTATACTTATAATTAATAATAATTATCTAAAATAATTTTTTTAAATTAATCGCTCATAACTTTCACTAATATATCGAATAAGCGTTTTTCATAAAAAAATCGATTATCTACAAAAATCGATTATTTCTTTGAAATTAGATTTTTTACAAATCGATTTAGTTTTAAACAAAAAGAATCGAGGATTAAATAATCGATTTTTTCGACTCTAGGTCACATCTCTACTCTTAAAATTGTTATATTTAAGAAAAAATATATAAAATTGTTTTATTTAAGAAAAACTATAAATTTGTCACCGTTTTTGTCACTTTCATGTACTACAAAATATTGCAGTATTCAACCCTGGAATCAAAATTTAGATTTTTTTTAAATATTTGATACCAAATTTAATTTCCTAACCCTATGTGAGAATTTTTAATATTTTTTTCATCTATACAAGTCTGTATGATGTATAAAGCGGTTTATCTAAGAAAAACTAAAAATTTTTATACTTTTTCGTCAATTTCATGTACTACAAAATATTTCAGTTATCCAACCCTGTAATCGAACTTTTTATTTTTTTTTTTAATTTTTGATACCAATTTTGTTTTGCCAAAATATAAAATAATTTTAATGCGGAAAAAACGACGTTAGTTGATTTCTGGTCATTTTAATGTAAAAAAATTTAAATTTCTCCACTCTGGATGGAAATTTTTAATTTAAAAATTTTTTTTCATCAATGCAAATCTTCATAATGTATAACACGATTTGATTTAAGAAAATCTTAAAATGTTTAAACATTTTAGTTATTATATGTACCACAAAATAGTGAATGTTAAAAAAAAATTAATTTCCCATCCCTGGAATTTTTTTTTAAAGTTTTTAATTGAAAACTGAGTCCCAAAGCATGAAATAAGTTCAATTTACAAATAAACAAACAAATAATTGGTTTTTGGTGTTAATTTTGCATTGAGGTGTAAGATTCCCAGCTCTAGAACACTATTTCGGATTTAGCTGAATTTCAATACCACTCTATGGTAGCTCGTTTCCAATCGATCAGTCCAAGAACGAAGTCTCTAGCTCTTTTGGGGCTTGGGAAAACCGATTTCACGTACAGACAGACGGACAGACAGAGAGACGGACATCGCTCAATCGTCATCCCTATTCATAGAGACTCAGAATATATATACATTATGGGGTCGCATATTGATATGGAAGAAATTACACAAGGAATGACAAACCTTAATATACCCTCTCACTTTTTTGTAAAGGGTATAAAAACTAAAAAATTTTCTCCAAGGATGGGAAATTAAAAGTTTTTTTTTTGGCACATTCAGTGTTTTCTGGTACATATAATAACTAACATGTTTAAATATTTTTTGTATCATGAAGACTTGCATCGATGAGAAAGAATTTTAATATTTAAAGTTTTCATCCAGGGTTTGGAAATTTAAATTTTTTATACATTAACATAACCAAAAAGCAACTAACGTCTTTTTTTCGTAGTTAAAATTATATTTTATTTCAGAAAAACAAAATTGGTATCAAAAATTAAAAAAAAAATCTAAATTTCTATTCCAGGGTTCGATAATGCAATATTTTGTAGTACATGAAAGTAACGAAAGTGGTTACAAATTTGTAGTTTTTCTTAAATAAACCCGCTTTATACATTATGAAGATTTGCATCGGTAAAGAATTATTTTAAAAATTTAACTTTCGCTTCCAGGGGTGGGAAATTGAAATATTATTGTACATATATAAACCAAAAAGCAACTAACGCCATGTTTTAACTAATTAAAAATCTTTTCAATTCAGGAATATCAGAACTAATATCAAATATTAAAAAAAAATCTAAATTTCGATTCCAGGGTTGGATAACTGTGATACATTGTAATCTATTTTATGCCTCATTAAGAGTTGCCTTGGTAAAAACAAACATTAATTGAATTTTTGCTTCGAGGGATCGGAAATTTAAGTTTTGTATGCATAAAAGAAACCAAAAAGACAACTAACGTTGTTTATTTCCTAATAAAAACAATTTTTTTAATTTAGGAAACACAAATTTTTTTTCAAAATTTAAAAAAAACAAAATTTTGATTCCAGCGTTGGAAAACTCAAATATTTAGTGATACCTGAACGTGACCAAAATGATTAAAAATTTTAAGTTTATTTAAATAAAACTATTTCATGCCTCATTTAAGAGTTACGTAAGTAAAAAAAATTTTTTTTTCGCCTCCAGAGATGGGAACTTGAAATTTTTTATACATTAAAGTAACAAAATAGCAACTAACGTCGTTTATTTTTACTAATTAAAACTATTTTTTAATTCAAGAAATACAATGTTCTTATCAAATATAGAACTTTATATATATATATATATATATATATATATATATATATATATTGTATCACATGAAAGTTACCAAAATGGTTAAACATTTTTAGTTTTCCTTAAATAAAACCGGTTTACACATTATAAAGATTTGCATTGGCACAAAATTTTTGAAAAATTAAAATTTCGTTTCCAAGGGTGGGAAATTTTTAATATTTTTTATTTATAAAAGTAACCAAAAAATGCAATTGAAAGTGTTTGTTTTTGCTAACTGAAACTATTTTACAAATTAGAAAGCAGACGAACGTAAGTGAAGGGTGTATAAGATGCGGCAAAGCCGAATATAACACTTATATTTGTTATTATTTCGATATATTGAACACCTTCGTTGTTCTTCTTCTTCAGGAAAAACTGACAAAACAATTTCGTTGCCACAACAGTTAGTATCTGAAAGATATAAATTAATTTAAATTAAGTAAAGAGTTTTTATAAATAAGTGTCTAAAACTATAAGCATAACTGCAGGTACATATGTATGTACGTATATTTTGTCTTACTTTTGAGTAAAGTCGTCTAGTTTTGAAAAGGGTTAATTGTTTGCAAAATATGTTTGGTTTATTGTGTTTTGTTATTATATGTCCATACGTATGCGCCCAATTTTCGGGAGTGTTAATTATATGTAGCATTTCTACTGTCAATCTTTTTTTATAATTACGTTCTTGTTGTAATATTTCTTTATTATTTATGTCTAGCAAGTGACCATGCAATCCACAGTGGGCTACTAATGCGGTTTTTTGTTGTAAATTTTCGTTTCTATTTTTATATGATGATTTTTAACTTTCCGCTAGGAAAATTGAAAATTTTATATTCCCTCTTTTGAAAAATTCTAATATCAGATCTTTAAGTTTTGATGTTGTAGGAAGTTTTCCTGCCTATTTCTGAGAGCTCGGCACTATGTGTGTATGCATGTGTGTGGTTGTAAATGTATTTGAGTGCGTGACCCAATTATGACCTTTGAATCGCTGAACTGAATACCGCTTCTGAACATAAATTTGTTTTGAATGTAACTGATTAGTTACAACTGCAAGATATCAAGAAACCTCAAAAAATAGAAAAAAAAACATTTCTAACTGTATTTTTAATAACTTCTAAACAGCTCTACCGCCAAGATTAAGAAGCCACGTCGACCACATGCAAGTCGGCCTAAATCCTAAATCTTAAACAAAAATATTGGAAAAAGTGATATCTTTAAACACCTGTGAAATTTATATGTCTAATCAGTCATTGTTCTCGTGCATTGTAAAGAAAATGATTGGAAAGTGTTGGAATGGTTTTGAAGTCAACGGCTTTACATTTGTTTTTATTGCATTCTTGGTATTTGCATTCCTTAAGAGTCTCATAGTTGATTAAACAAGGCAGATATTAAAAAAATAGTGGCGAAGAATGCTGAGCGTGGGGTGATGATATCATCATCATTGCAAGAGGAAACTTCGAAGATACGTTGTGTGATTTTATATAGAACTGATTGATGATGATGAAAAAACGGTAAATATTCGAACACAGAAAATAAATAAGCACGATAAGTACTGTTTTTCTTAGAGTATAGAAATATTGATTTCAGTACGGATCACTCAAGTTTGTGCTTCAAACAGTCGCATTTGACTATTTTCAGAGACTCCAGAATTAGTATTATTTTAAGTATGTTGTTGTGAATAGTTAATTTTTATACATAATATATTTATATATATATATATATATATATATATATATATATATATATGTTGCTGCGAATGAACCGTATATGATTCGATATGACCAATTTTTCCTACTTTTTCCAATAGATGTGGTCAATCTCTTTATACTCGATTTAAGAAAATCCGAACTTATTTTACTTCTTATTTTCAGTGTAGAGTTATGTATTAACACCGCAAAGACCACCATTAATCCCAATACTCGAAGCCTAAGTATCTCAGAGTGACATTGAATGCAAAGGTAGCATGTGGACAAAATTTTAAGACAACTGTCGACAAGGCATTAGAAACACTAAGGCATTAGAACAAATCTGTTGAAGAGAAAACCTGAGCTGTGCACCAAAAATTCTGCGATGTATACCATGATAGCGAGACACATCATTTCTTATAATCCACATTGGTAGTACACATTATATTACTTATGGTTTGGAATCGATTGAAAAAATCACAGAGGTGAGAATGTCTCTGCATAACAGGGTTAAGAGGTCTTACCGCAGCAATTGAGTCTTACCGCAGCAATTGAAGCGAGATAGTAGAGGCTACCACTCTTGGCAAATAGCTTTGATAGATAGTTTGATACGATCGAGGGAGAAAGTTGTCTACACGGCTGGTGAGGTTGCCATAAGAACCCGTAGACACAGGCATGATATATGAGATTACACTCTGGTGGGTTCCTAGAGAAGTTAAAGTAAAACGGCATGAAACAGCGGACAGATTAGTCAGAAGGGTGAGCTAGCACCTATGGTCGGACCATCCGTTTTGTGGATATGCATCAACTGTATTTCGAGAAGGCATCTGGAGATTAGGAGTAGCAAGGAATAGCTCTGGAACAATATCTCGGGAATGAGACACGCAAAGCTGATTATAAACGAAATTGTTAAACACTCATATATTCATTAGTAACAACAATTTGAAGAGGTATCTAAATACATATTCATGCTCATGCAATAAGCTGTTCGCCTTTGTTTTGTCGTAATGATGCAGAGTTAGTCTTAATATAGATAAATACATACATGCATACACATGTATATTGGGTAACTATTTCATACAAATATTTTGTTTCCTCAACTATTGAGGGAAAAAATATGATGTTCCGTACCTATCAAGTAACGAGTAAATTGAAAGGTTAAAACAAATTTTCTGGCGAACTTGTTTTTTGTTTGTTTTGACGTTATTTTAATTAATGAGCTATATTTAGTCTGTGTTCATACGAGCCATGTCTTGTTGACAAGATTCTTACTTTTTACTAGAACTTGCCAAATGTTGCTTATGTCATACAAACCAGAGAACAAAATACTGTACTTTTTATCCTTTGTGTACACAAGTTTATAGACATTGAAAATGTATACAAGCCACACTTTATACACGAACACATCTTCAGTATACAGGACTGTGCATTGAAGCCATTGAAAATGTTGAATTCACTTTATGTACTTATACACACTTGCGGTAGTGATAACATTATATTTATTTGTGTATCGTGATAAAATTAATGTATGTGCCTGTGTGAGATATTACCCTTCCCCATTCATGTGTTTGTTTACAAAAGCACATACACGAGATGGTTACACATGAAAGGCATATTCAAACACAAGCAGAAGGTGTACACAACGAAAGGTGTACACAACAAAAAAATGCAATGTCTATAATTTATTGTGGGTGTACATTGTACTGAAGGTGTACATTAAATTTTCTTGTACATTATTTCGTTCTCTGATACAAACATGGGCACAAACTCTTAACAAACAATATGTCCGATTTGTTTACAAACAATATACAGAATATGCAACAGCACGTGCAAGTTCTCCTGTGTTTCTTCGTGTGCTATTTGACAGATTTTAATAAAATATACAACTAGACAGATTTTAAAAATTTTATAATTATAAAACGTCCTACTGTATTAGTTCTTAACTGGTATTCTTGCGACTAACTTATAGAAAACTGTGCAATCGAAACGTTATGCATTTTTTAAAAATATATGACAACTTTGTGTATATGAGTGTTTTGTGTATATGTATTTATGACCGTGTAAAGTGGTCCACTTTTGCCACCGAGTAATAACACAATTCACTCTCCTTTTACTTCAATTTCTTGATTTGAGTATCTCTTATGGTATAAGCGAAAATATACACACATAATGATATAGTTTTTTGGTTATTGGATAGCCAACGGTCGTGGTGGCCCATTTTGTTGGGGTATTTCTTCGCTCCCTTTTAGAATACAAATTGAGACTACATATTTAAACTCAGCAAATCCACTTTAAGTTTAATTACGTTGGATTACTTACATCACTCACTGTGCATTGAAAAGATACAGGGTTTAATATTGTTCAAAAATCATCGAAGCTCAGGATAAGTTTTTTTGATGTACTAAAAGGTATCACTAAAATATAATTTTTCGGTCTTCTAATACACCGTGATTGGAATCAAAATTAATTTCACAGTAATTACATACAAGCTGTTATAAATACACGGCTTTTCGTCGGATGTATTTGTATTTTATACTATGGTAATTATATATAACTATTATTTAATTAATTTCAGCAGCACATACTTCCTTAATTACTTAATAATACTTGCCAACATATTTTTTACATTTTAAAGCAAGTCAAATTATATAATTAAAAAATGAACCATTTGCTGTATAAAACTCGCGATAATTATGAGTTCAACATGCATGTTTTTCTAAAAGGTAGAAAAAAGTTTACATATTAAAAATAGTAAAAAAATACAAATTAATGTTCATGCTAACAAGAGCAATTATTTAAAATTAAATTTATACACATTCATATGCACATACAAACAGGCAAATGGACAAACACATTACAGAAGTTTATGCTGAATTTATGTTATGGAAAACATATCCATAAATTTTACTTGTCAAAAGTGGAAAAAAGAATATATCAAAACGACAAATTAATCTATAATATAAACTATTTATTTATTTATAAATAATGTGTATCTCTAAATGAGCAAACACAGTGGGACGGAATAACATATTTTTATGCTGCTGTTTGGAACAAATTGATTGTAACAAAACCTTCTAAAGGCATGATTATGTTTGATTTTATATTTTAGGGAGCTGAAACAATGTTATATCTTAAGCTCATGTTATATCTGAAAATAAAAGGTCTTATTCAAGAAAAATTTATTTGAAAGCTTAAAAGTGGTTAAAGTTATATCGCTAAAACTCTAAATTCAATTTTAACTCTTGTTCGCAGGAAATCTTGGTCTGATGTTCCTGGTACGAACAACAACCAACAACGATATAGTCAATCAAGTAAGTTGCAACATTAAAAGCTCCTGCTTCAAACTTCATTTTGAAGTTACTCGACATCGTACAAGAGAAAGGAAAGAAACGTATCGGTCAAAGTAGGGTAGTCAACTCAGTTGATTCACTGGAGCATCGACGCAACTGTGGTTGTGTTTCACTGCTTTACCGAACGTGCTCATGTGATATTAGAAAATTCGGTACAGAGCGCATCCTTTTTAATTTCAAATCAAGTGTCCAAAAGTACTATTATCTACTACCCTTCCTATTACCAATTTTCTGCCATAATGTATCAGATATTAAGGGGTCAACCCTTCATACTTTTTCGTTAAGCAATGACCAGTCTTGAACCATATTCAACTAAAAGAAAGTTTTTGTTTCATAAACAGTAGTTTTTTAAGCAAAGTACGGAACTTAATACGCATTCCGTACGGAATCAGATTTTGTAAGAGTTTTCCAAGAATTTTATATTCATTGTATTAATATTAATTATAATGTATTTATTAATAGTTATTAAATATAATGGAAGACGAGTCTTACTGAATAGATTTTAATGAAACATTACAATAATTCGCTTACACATCAGAATAACACATAGGCTACATAATCATGTTGCTTAAAATGTCCGAAATATAACGATATGTGTTAAGTAAGTAGGAAAAAATATTTAATTTTTGTCAAATTTGTGAATATAATATTTTCCATTAGTAGGTATCAATTTTTGCAATGTATCCTCTGCAAGTTATATATAAATGTGAATATGAAATCGTGATTATTAATAGCTATACACATATGTACATATTTCCAGCTAGAGAAAATATAAGATCGTAGCTTCAATAAAATTTTGCAACAAATTTCACTGCCAATCTGGTGTCATTACACAGTTTTGGTGTATTGATATTTCGCAATAATATAATTAAAGAACCAACATTGAGATTTAAGCAATGCGGTGGCCTACCAGCCGGTTTCAATGAATTAAGAAATTCAATTGGATAATTCACTATAAATAACACTATCAATTGATTTACACATACTACATAAAACCTGGCGGTTTCGCTTCAATTTAATAATTAATGGCATTGATATTAATGTTCTTCGGCGCTAAAATGGCGCGTTCTCTCAACAAATCATTCTAAAGTATATTCGGAAAAATACATTCCATCAATTCATCTATCGATTGCGCAATTATACAATAATTTTTCAGTTTAGCTATCAATCCGTTGGTACTTTCGATTTTTATTTTACCATCACCAATTACTAACAATTGTTTTGAAAGCTCGTGGGCAGCTGGATCATTTTATAGATTAATACGCATATGAATGTTCAGAGTAAATTTTTTTACATACTGCATGTATATCTACAAATCACTGATGACTTCAAACAGGCATTTATTTGATCATCAGGAGTTGATCCGGGAATGACATCCCCTGAATCTCGTGGTCTTTTGAATTTGTAATTGTACACTCATCTCACAAAACAATTGACGTTAATCGCAGAACTTTTGCCATAGCAAAATTTCTCGAAATATTGCAAGTTGGAGGTTCAATGACCTTTTTAATGCAGAGTGTGTAATCCGACCCCCTTCTAATAATGTAGGAGGATTCTCGAAGACGCAAGTGTCAATACAATTTTCTGTTCCGATTGATTAGTCGCTAAAATTAATGATATATCGAACATTTTGCCTCCACCTTCAAGTGCATTCAAGAAATATAACTCACCTGCATTTTAGGAAACGGCTTGCATGATTGTGTCAAATACATGTTTTTGCTGAATATATAATTTGGTTATATTGGATTGTACAAATAAACTGATATCGTTAGAGTTGAATTTCTGCTCACGTTGCAATTCATGATCAAACAAATCATTCATCTCACAATTCGATGCGTTCAAACCCAATTGTACTTATGCTTTATTTGCAATCGGTTATACACAAATGAAAGAGTTGAGAGATTCACGAGATGTTTAACACATATGACCGTTGACTTGTCTCAATTCTTGGAATGATTTTGTGGCCTGTATATATTCTCCCAAATGCATTTGTTTGGAAAATGGTAGAATACCCGTCGATTGCAGTTCCTTGTACCATGTAGAGTAAGATTGGTGTCAAACTGTTTTATTCAACGTGATGGTACTGACTTCGAGTAAACTTTCTCAACCGTTGTAAAGTGAGTATCCATGATATGTTTATAACCATTAACAATGAAACATGGCATGCATATAAATCAAATGGATGGCGTATGTGCCTACTTGAACGGAAATTTAACACATTTTCGCCATGTGCAGCACCGTTGCACACAACCTATGCACACTATTTACACTGAATTTATATACATGGAATAAATTTGTGGCCCCAAGAGAACGTGAATTTGTGCTTGGCTCGAGTACTTTGCATACCCATAATCCCTCAGGGGCGAACATAATATAGAGTTATTTTGCTCAATGAGAACAGGCCAATAATTCAATTGAATATATTTTGGTCATGCGTATTCCTCTTACTGTGTATGTATTGTCCAAAGAGAAATTGTTCTCTAAAGGGTACATAGAGTACAGGGTCAGACATTGAAGTCTGTTCTTCATTGCTGCAACGATGGAACATGGATAAGAGCAACTCAAATCTGTTATTCATCATTACTTCTAAAATACTATTCTTATAAATAGGATCATTCCACCAACTTAGACGTCGCATTGCCACTAGATCCTTCTGGATTTAAATTCCAATGAATTTTCTCATTTCAACAATATATTACTTTATAGTTAGGGAGTGGGGTTTCTGTCTATTAGTTTCAATGTTATTTCATCTTCCCATAAATGGTTGAATCATTCAACTGCTTCTTTCTGCTGCAATTTTGCATAGATAAGAGGTGTTTCCAAGTATTACATTTGGCAATGTCGTTCTTTCCTCTTCTACATTGAGACTTACATATGTAATTTTCTCAATAATATTGTCTTGTTTTTGCTCCTTAAGAACACAAAATGTTGGTAATGTTCAGCTAAGATATGCTAGAAGGACGTTGAATGAACGAGATGTTGATGGCATTGACTTTTTATCTGGGGAAGGGATGATGGATGGTTTAGCAGAATATGATTATTGTCTAGCTGTTTGTTGCATTGCACTGATCTGTTGTTGACTTTCGCCGCTAGTATAGTTGCTATTTGCAACTAAAGTGGCCAGATTGTTGGCAACGCTGGCATGCTGGCTTTTGCTCCGGCTAGAGCTCGCCGTATTGGGCTGTTTCTTACCAACTAATCAGCCTTTTTACCCTCTAACGCCAATAACAAGACAACAAAAAATGCATGCCAGCCAATTACATAATAAACGGATCAAAACAATTTAGTGACCCAAAAGAGACACTGTTTGGAACGGAAACTACTTCTCCTAACGTACTCTTTCATAAGCTCGCAGAACACCATTTACCCGCTGTTTCACTCACTCTTCACCTCAATTGTAAACTGATGCTAAACCAACTTCGACTGTCCTCCCCATAAGAATTTTCCTCTGCAATACGAGTCAGGCCCAAACTCATCAACTCACCTGTCTATTACCTTCCTATGACATACACACAGAGTTAAAAGGAATTCTCTTTTGGCGTAATTCTGGATAGAAAAACTCTCTCAACATGCTCAAGTAACGGTCTCCAGTAACCGTAACGGGGTGACCGTTTTCTTGGAAGGAGTAGGGCCCGACAATGCAGCATGATGAAACTGCACACCACACTGTGACACGAAGTGGATGCAATTTCGTCTCATGGAGTGTCTGTGGGTTGGAAGCACTCCATATTCGACAATTTTGTTTGTTTATGTTGCCGTTCAAATCGAAATGGGCCTCGTCAGACATGAAAAGACAGTTCAACATGTTTCCATCCTCTTCCACCATTTGAAGCATCTTCTGGCAAAATTCCAAGCGAATCGGCAAGTCTGCAGCGTTCAGTTTGTTGGCCATTTGAATTTTATATGGGAATTAGTCCAAATCTTTGTGCATAATTGACTGTAATGACTGTCTGCTTATACCCATTTGAGCAGATAAGCTTCTTGCTTATAGATAAGCTACAGCAGCGATTATTTCCTCCGTTCGAACTGAAGGGTTTCGATGGTAAGGTCTTCTGTTGACTGTCCCATGCTCGGCAAAATTCTTTACAAGTCTCATTATGGTCCATCTGCTCGGAGGATTGCCGCCAAATGTGCGCCTATACTCTCTTTGAACCGAAACTACGGACTCCAGTGCGTGATAACGGCGGACAATCCAAATTCTTGTTTCGATGTCCCAGTTATCCATTTTTGTCAAATCTAAAAATCAATCTGCAAAATAAAAAAAAATGGACCACATTTATTAAATAGAAAAAAAGTTATTAAATTTTTTTGGTAGCGGCTTTCATCAGCCACCCGGTATATATACAAACAGGTATTTTCAAGACAAGATGTTTTATATTAGTTATTTTATATATGTATATTTAACAGTCAGGGAGTTTATACTTCCAAATTGTCTCTTCTTCTCTTATTGTCGTAGCTACAGTTTATATATATATGTATGTATATATATATATATATATATATATATATATATATATATATATATATACATGTATATGTATGTGTCTTGGACTAGATGGTATAAATACCTTCAATACAATAGAAAAATCATTGGTAACTATATATTTACATTATTGTAAGTGTCGGAAGAAGTAGAGTGCATTGATTATATAACATATTTTATATACGTAATTTTCACTCCGTTCTACGTAATTTTCACTCCGTTCAGTTTAAAAAAAAACAAAAAACGGGTTTATTCATTTTCGTAACCTATGCCTTTTCTGACTTTTTTACATTTAATTAACACAAAAAAAAATTCATCGCAATATCAGTTATGTGATTCATCATCTGCTTAGGCGAAATATCTACTGAATCTTAAAGTGTATGCATTTTCTTCTTCAGCCAACAGCACCCTCAAACTTATATATTTATTAAAATCAAGTAGTTATAATCCTCTATGTACACTAACTCCAGAATTTTTTTGTACATTACAATTATATTAGCCGTTTTATATCCTCAATTTGACCCGAAGTAAAAACCGCAAAATACATAAAACAAACATTAATTTATTTGATATACTCTAATATAGACATTATTGCAACTTATGTTGGTTATTAATTAAGATTTTGTCGGATTTTTTCGAGTTAAAAAAATCGCCGCCGCTTGGTGATCTTCATATCAATCAGCCGGAGCTGGTTTACAAAAGCGTCATCTATTACCAAATTAGTATTCTGCAGACCCACTGTAAACTAATAAATGCAACAGGGACAAAAACACAACAAGAATAGATCGTTGTTACAGCAGTTACATAAATTTGGTGACTTAAGAGTATGATAGTGATATTATGACTTCGCAGTTGTGTAATATTTAAATTAAATGTTTTAAAAATTAAATCGAATACATTTATCTACCGCCATGATGTTTCAATTCAGCGAGTTAATAGCTTCGACATAGACAAATTGGCTCCGGCTATCAATTCAACTAATTGAGTATAAAAGTTTACAAATATACAAGATTTCATTGGAATTGCTACAAAATGTTGTTATAATGCGAATAACAGAGCCATAAAGTATTTCTATGGCGACGTTGTAAGTTAATTAATAATATTATGTAGGTGTTGTAATAGTTAAGTCTGAAATTGTGTATGGTTTAATTGCCCGCATTGTTTTTGTTTTCGGTTCAGTAAAAAAAATGAATACATTTTAATTAATTAACGTTAAAACTGAATTAATGAGTTTAGAGTGACTTAAATTATTACATGTAAAGTGAATTAAAATTCACTGTAGTATTTAATAAGACGAATTTTGTATTTAATGCTGGTTCATTTCGACGTTTTCAGATACCCTGTAATTCTATTGGTGTGTTCAAAAAATACGGCTGTTTTATAAGATAGAAGAAAGAGTTTAAACGTTTAGTATTCAAGCCATATTAATTTGAAACGACATCGCTATTGTGTAAACTATGCAGAAGAACCTTTAACGTGTACGTCTATATGAAAGCACTTTCATAAAATTTTTACATACTTATTATTTTCACGAGCATTTTCATGGCGTTAAATCGTTAACTTCTCCCAATTGCTGTGTTCTTACTAGTAATATGCAGAGTTGCCAATACATATATATGTATATATATATACATATATATATATTTATATATATATATATATATATATATATATATATATATATATACATATATATATATATATATATATATATATATATCCTACTAATATTATAAAGCCGAATGTTTGTGAGTGGGGATGGTTGTTACGCTTTCACTCTAAAACTACTGAATGGATTTTAATGAAACTTTACAATAATACAGCTTAAACATCAGAATAACACATATGCTATAATTGATAAAGATGTTGTGTAAATTGACCAAAATATAACGTTAAGTGTCAAGTAATTAGGAAAAAATATTTCATATTTTTTAATTCGAAGAAATAATATTTGTTGTTACCTATTGTAATGATTTTGGTTAGGTTGTATATCTCTTTTTGTCAAATTTCTGAATATAATATTTGGAAGGTAGTTTATGAGAGCGTATTGCAATAGCTACTTTTGTATTACCACCAAATCAATCCTAATGAAATATTATATTTAAATGGGAATGTGAAATCGTGATTATTACCAGCTATACAAATACATATTTAACACAATCCTGGAGTTTCGTGTATATGTTTAAATGATCAACACTGTTTAGTGTATTGCCATTTTATTCCCAGAAAGTGCAGAAATATCTGCATCAGCTCAATTTCGTTGAAAGCTGAGTGAAAATTTAAATATAGCATGTATATTTATGTGACTGGCTTTGTGAAGAAGTGTTACTGTATTACAAATTTAATGAAAGTACTTTCATTTATTCATAAATGCTATATTTTGAAAATGATGGGAGGTGTTAATATATGCAATTTTTAATTTTTACAATCTTCACGAATATATGAAATATATAAATATATTTGCCATAATATCTTCAATACTTATAAGGGGCATAAGAGAGTCTATATACTCAGTATGATTAGGAATAGGGAAGCCGAGTAATCGATGTCCGTCTGTCTGTTTGGGGGTTCCGAAGCCGCAGACGAGCTGGGAAAAAGCCCTGAATTGGAAAAAGCCCTGGTATTGAAAATCAGCAAAATTCATTATGGCATTCCAGAGCTGGAAGGTTTAAACTGATTTTTGGTATATAAAAGTAACAACTAATGCTAGTTTTAGCTTTTTCGTTAATGAAGTCTACCTCAAGATATATTAAATCGGAATAGAAATTATTCAAAAATAAAAGTTTTAATTCCAGGATTGTACAATTTAAATTTTTTGTACCTTAATATACTAACTGCAACAAATTTTTAATTTTTATTTGTATATTAAACACATATGATATATTAAAAAGAAATTTATTTGTATCAGAAATCAGAGAAGCCAAAACGACTGCTCCAGAGCTGGATTGTTTATAAAATATTATATTAATGTATATAATAAACTAAAACAAATTGTTTTTTCTATATTAATAACAGTTATTGGATATTAGTGAAGAAAATTGATTGTCAACAGGATTCAGAGAAGTAAAAAATATCCAGAGCTGGGATATTTTATTTCTTTTTTGGAGTATTAAAGTATCTGAGTATATATAAGGAATGATGGCTAAAGAATGGCTCACTTTCCTGGGTTGTTCTTAATCGCAGTTTTGAAAAGTTTCAATATATATAAAATTATTATGTATGGCTTTTGCGTCACAGATTTCTTATGAAGAGATGTAAAAATTAGATGATGACTATGTATCCTTGATTTTGCATTATATAATATATTTGCTTTCGAAATTTTCATAAAATGTCTTAAAAATGCCACTTAAAAATCTTCTTGAAAAAGTCTTACAAACATACAATCTCGTATAAAAATATTCCAATGCAGGATGCATATATTACATATATGTATTCCACGTATACACACATCCATATGTATACACATCCATGTGTATGTATGCCTTCTTAAATGTTACTGGCAGTAGAATACAATCGTTGTTAAACAAAATATTCAAAGTATGGATATTGCTTTTTATATCCGTTTCCTTAGCACGAGCGCTAAAAAAGAGACAGTGTCTAGTGTGTAACATCATGTATGAATTCCAGATCCAACGTCTATGTTGTTAATGACGATGAAGCGAGATGACTGTGCGTTTATTTAAATACCCGTATCATGCACAGTGGAAGCTGTAAAGACTTTCGATATATAAATTTTATCACATCGAGTTATTCATTTCATATCGAGTTATTCATTCATGTTCATGAATAACGAAACTATGGTCAGAGGATTTATAACAGTAGACTGTAAAAATAATATCCCTAACGTCATATTATGGGGTTTTCTTTTCTACAAAAATATAATACATTTCCATGTAAAAGGAGTAATTTCGAGTTCGTTTCTTAAAAATGTTTTGCTCTGTAAAAGGGTAGTGTGTTTGATTCGTATCTCATTTGGACTCAACATCTTTCGATTATTTTAATGTCATCAACACAAAATATTAGACGCAATTGCCAAAAATTCATACCGTCACTTGAAAATATAAAATTTATGCAATGAACGGGAGCGAACAGTGTAAGTAAACTTTAATTTAATTAAAAAAAGTATATAATTAATAAAGGTAATACATACAATAAATTTATTTAGGGTAAAAAAGGAAAAATATACTTCGTTGTTTGTCCAAACCAAAAGACGTGAAGTAATAATTGACATATGAAAGATGTTGAAAATGTAATGTAAACAGGTTTTTTTTCATTTTTCAACATCTTCCACATACATCTCTAAGATGTGAGTAAGTGCAAAGAGGCTATATGGCGTGAATGCAATATGGAATTTTGTGAGGTCTCATATGGACGGACTCTTAATAACTTAAGGCCCAACTATAATATGCTTAGGTTAGAGCAGGCGAATTTGCGAATAGGTACAATCTGGTTCATTTTTTTTCTTTTATGAAAAGTTAACGATTATATAAATATATTTTTATTAACGATTATATAAATATATTTTGAAAGATTTATGATGCCTGTAAAAATGTATTTACGAAAATTATTACTCTTCACATAAAGTAATAGATTTGATTCGTTTACAACACTTGATAGTAATCGATTATTACCTACCCACAGTAGTAAATCAAAAAGCTATATTGGCAATACTGATCGATTGTTACTTTTGTTTACAAGTCAGAAATTGACAATTTGACTTCAGTGTAAAAAGTATTGTATTATACTGGTATGCAAATAAAATTGAAAAATTTGGTTCTCCTTTTTTATTTTGGTTCTTTTTTTATGGATTTTGGTCCCGAAGAAAAATTTAGAGTGTGAACCGTGCACACAGCTATATGTACCACAGACTGTAATACATGCACACAGAAGCAGCTGCATGGACGGCGAAATCAATTAAATAGAAAATTTTAAAAATTGAAATATTTTATGTTCGACGTTTCTTTGTGTATTTACACACTGTGAATTTTTTAGTACTTTTTCAATATATTTTTTAACTGCTTTCTTGGTTCTAGTAAGTTGAACTTATTTATATGTATATATATATATATATATATATATATATATACATACATATATATATATATATATATATATATATATATATACATATATATATATATATATATATATATATATATATATATATATATATATATATATATATATGTATATAAAACAAAGCAAAAAAAAAGGTACCTAAACCTTTGATATTCCGTTATATAAATATATTCCGATCGAAGTCCTTATATGTATATTATATACATACATTATTCGACTATGGTTTGTGAAAAACAATAATTTAAAACCACAGTGAATAAGTAAATTGACTCTTTCTGATATTGACGACGTATGCATGCACATATATGTGTGTGTGATACTTTTGAACCCAGAATACATAAAAAAGTATGTGTAAAAATGTTCAGTGACATTCTTTAATATTATTGTGTCATACATTAAAAACAGGAAGAAGAAAAATAGATATGAAAATATTATGAGATTTCTAAAGAAAATCAAACACTTTGATCTATATTCAAGTTTTTACTTAAAAGAGTGGGAAAATACGTAAAATGAACGGAAAAGTTTGTATGAAAAAAAAATCAAAGAAAAACATCTTCATGAGTGATGTTGACATAAAAATATTTTTTATGCTATCACCCGTCCCTTTGACTTGTCTCTAGGAATATCGTTTTATTTACGTTTACACACTACACGCTCGTATTTTTATTTCGGTTTATTTTTTCGCGATAATAAACATGCATGTATTTCCCAATATTGTGTTTTGTTCGGGGTTTGTATTTTGTTTATTTAATGTGTTTAACAAATTATATTATCAACAAATAATAGTTCATCAGTGTTAGAAATCTTTGAACTTAAAATATCCTGAGCCAGCACCTTCAAGAATGAAAAATTAACTATTTATTATTATTTTTGTCAACGTTGGCTGTCTTAAAGTTTTATGTTCTGTGACACACAATTAAATCCGTTGTTCGCCCTACTGTATCTCAAAGATACAAATGCAACGCACTAAGAAAATTTCTATGATATTTTTCAATTAAATAATCTGACTGATTAGAGTTTAGTTGGGCAGCAGTTTAATGACTCCGATAATATTTATAAATAATAATCATATACAGAATATATATTCTTTGAATTCATAACAATATATCCACAAGAAAATATATAACTATTAAAATATATATTTACGATTTAGAGATCATGACATAAAGATCAAATGTGTGATACACAGCTTCATATTTATCAAGAAGGAAATGTATCGACAACTGCATGTATCTTATTTTTTTGTCTTGGACCAATATTTAACATTAACATTTATACCAAAACATTACCATTGCACCAAAATATGAACATGCACACCAAAGAATTAACAATGCACCCAAACATTAATGTTATTCCAAAGTCGATAGAATACTCTTTCCAACACGGGGAATAATTGGTTGTCGTCGGTCAAGCATGAATTAACTGCAATTATTTCTGCCAAAAGGTTATCATCATCAACAGATTCATTGATTTCTTACAAAAGTTGGTAATCATGAACTAGTTTTATCCTTTACTTTCTTTACAAATGTCTAGACGTTATTACTATCTCTATGGTCGGCAAGATCTTTAAATCGTGGCTGTTGCTTTTATAGAGCGTTTTTCCACCTTAGCGCTCTGCCACACGAAGACCTCGCTAGTTTGCACAGCGAACCCGCCAAATACTGAATGCTTCCTTTCTAGATCGGATTGCCTCTCTGTAAAACTGGTAGAACTAAGATTTTAGTCTAAACATATACTTACAAACTGAATCCAATTTTTCCAGCCTTGACTGACGTGTGCTCTGTTTTTTGTAAGCATAGTATTACGGCGCTTGAGATTTATGTGTTTCTGTTGTATTCTAAAATACTGTGTTTTCGATTATTTTTATTTCAATATAAATATGTCTGTTTTTGTAAACGTTCAGCATTTCACTCATTTATATGGATTTCGAGAAGGAAATGTTAAATGGTTAGCGGAAGATTTTTTGAAGGAAAGTGATGAAAACAGAGCAGCAATACTATTGCAAATCAAAATGATGTACATTTTTTTCTTAGCGATCGGGGCGCTCATATACGAGTTGTAAGAGAAGAGAATTTATACCGTAAAACAGTTTGTAAATCGTAAAACTAGTTTCGAAGAAGATTTTCTGATTTTCCTTGCTCTATTGCAGCAATACATTGCACACATTCAGAATGGGCCAGCGATCAACACTAAATGTTATTTTGAAAATCAACGGTCAATTATTTTGACGCAGTTTGTTTGTTGTCGTTTTTTTCAATATACCCGTTTCCAAATTCCTGGTTAATGGCTACGGAGAATCCAAGAACAGTTCATCAGCAACAAATACACTCTCTGTATCATCTGAAAAGATCATTTATCTATATTTCTTTGGAAATGCACTTTTACAGTTAATGGTGCTGAATATCGAGCGATGCTGGATAATGAAGCCGGCTGTATAATACCTTTTTAAAAACACATTATTTGGAACAGAAGTGATTTCAGTTGGCCCAAACGTTCTCCGGATTTAACAGCGGCAAACTGTTTTCACTCTCATTATTTGAAACAAAGGATATACTCAAATAAGCCAGCGACCATGCCACAGCTAAAACCGAACAATGGAAATTTGGCGAAAAGTTATGCAAAATATATTGGAAATAGCACGAATTTGCGATATCAAAAAGGTCACCACTTGCCGGATATAATTTTTCATACTTGAGCCAAAATTATTCTCCAATAACAATCATCAGGAGATATCACGAAAGAATTGAAAATTCCTCTTATCAACTAATAAGGGAATGTATAGAGTTAGTTTAAGAAGCTCCACAAAAAAATTATTAAGTAGAAAATAGAGTATTAAACATGTATTATCCTTAGGTAACTTCATGGCATACCGACCACATTTCTCTAACGCTTTACACTAAAATCTCTCTCAATATAAAGGTTTTTCTTATTTTCCTTTGACTAAATTTATAATTAAACAATTAATATCAAGATTTTTATTATAAGAATTACTCGTTGCAATATCTAGAGATAAATAAAATGTAAATAAAGATGAATCATAAATTGAAAAAAAAATTCTCCAATAACAAAAAAAGTTGTTGAATATTCTTCACTTCTAAATAGAATATTTTCCATCTATACTCACAAACGCTCATGTCATGCCCATGTCAAAGACATTATGATGATTATAAGTTTTGCGTTAGATAATTTTATAAACTTTTGCCATCTCTTTCTCATCCCATGATGATGGTGACGATGATACCAATAATGATGTTAACCATGACTTCTATGATGCTTATATTATTATGCAATATTATTAAAACCACTACCATTTATAATGCTTGATTGAAGATTATTTTTATCATCTCATCATGTCTAAATACCAATTTTTGCCTGTTCCATATTATTATTCTATTTTCCAATATATTTTTACTTCTCCTTATTTTAATTCAATAGAGTCTTTGATTGGCACAAAATTCTGTACGAAATAAAATACAATGACTAAGCAATAAATGATATTATGGACAACAACAACAAAAATTAAATAAATTACGTTCAGCCATTCTAACGTGTGCCTTAAATTTTGGAAAAAGAGGGTGGATGGGAAAAAGTAACAATTTAAGTTGAAATCCTGTAAGATAAACATACATAAATATATGCATATATACATAAATGCTTATGAAAATTCCTAAAATATTTAGCAGACTATAGTAATGACCATTCGTGAAATAGGATGAGTACAAAAACATACTCGAATAGACATTTTGTAGATTGTATATTACCACAGATTTAGGCCATCGTATAAAAGCATTGCGAGAATGGTTAAACCAAATTCAATAGCTTGTTAATCTTAATTATTGATAGCATGCGCCAAAAAAAGTCAGTACTTATTTATGCTTTTCCACAAGTTTCTACTGGAATGGAACACCAACATCTTTAAGACATGAAAACGCGCAATTGCTTGTTTCAGGACATTCCCCAACATTTAGTTGATGAAATTTATTTAATATATTGTGTCATGAAATTTATAAAGAACTCCAATCATTTGATTTATCTCATATAATCATTTAAAAAATTTATCAACTAATATATTTTTTACCCTTCACAAAAAAGGTAAAGGCTATATTTAGGTTTGTCATTCCGTGTGTAATTTTTTCGATATTAGTATGGGACCCCATAGAGTATATTCTGGATCCTTGTGAGCGATGTCCATCTGTCTGTACGTGAAATCGGGTTTCCCAAGTCCTCAGAAGAGCTAGAAACTTCATTCTTGGACTGATGGATTGGAAACGAACTAAAATATAGTGGTATTGAAATTCAGAAATCCGAAATACGGTTCCAGAGCTGGGAAGCTTACACCTATATCTCGACGCAAAATTAACACTAAAGACCAGTTATTTTGTTTGTTTGTTAGTAAATTGAAGCTTTGGAAAACCTCAATTTTCTATTTAAAACAAAACAAAAAAAATTAAAACTAAAATTTCCCATCCAGGGTTGGGGAATTGAAATATTTTTATACATAAACATAACCACGTTGATTTGTTTTTTGCTAACTAAAGCAATTTTATAGTTTAGGCAACAAGTTTAGTGTAAAAAAATGAAAAAAATCAAACTTTCGAATACAGGGTTGGACAAGTGCAATATTTTATGGTATATGAAAATGACCAAAATTGTTATAAATTTCACTAAATAAAGCTTTTTTATCCCTCATGAAAAGTTGCATTGATAATAAAAACAAACAAAAAATTAAGAGTTTAAAGTTTTTTTGGGTACATTACAATATATTGTAGTACAAGAAAGAGACTAATATTGTTACAAATTTTAAGTTTTTCTTAAATAAAACAATTGCATGCCTCATTAAAAGTTTTTTACTAACTAAAACTATATATTAATTCAGGAAAAAGAAAATTAGTATAAAAAACTTTAAATAAATCAAACTTTTCATTCCAGGGTTGGGAACTGAAATATTTTGTATTACATGAAAGTGACCAAAAAGGTTACAAATTTGTAGTTTTTCTTAAATAAAACCGCTTTATATATCATGAAGATTTGTAATGGTGAAAAAAATTTTAAAATGAAAATTTTGTTTCCAGGGGTGGGAAATTGATTTGTTTTTCATTTATAAAAGTAACGAAAAATGCAACAGACGTCTTCATTTTGCTAACTTAAACTATTTTACAACTTAGGAATAGCAAAATTTATACTTATAAATATATGTAACGCCAGACGTACGTTGGTGAAAGGTATATAAAATTCGGCACATCCGAATATAGCACTTTCTTTTTATTATATATTTGATATAAAATTTTTTGCTGATATATATTGTTTACCACTAACGCACTAATTTTGTATATCACTTTGCGTTAATGAAATTTATAGGAAAACCGAACACATAAAATTAACCACAATTTCTTCACCGAAAAAATTCTTAGAAATTCCAAAATTTTTAAAATTTGTATGGAAAATATAAGCATTTAGATTGAAAGATAGTTAAAGAGTAAAAACATTTCAAATTTGGTTTTTATGTACATATACATTTCGCTGACGCAAAGTGAATTACACAATTAGATCCTATTTCATATAATTGCGCTGTTTTACCCCAAAATATTAAATTGTTACATAAACAAAAGTGTTAGATCATAAGGGAACCTTGTACTTACAAGAACTAGAGATATTATTCTACTCAGGCGATTACGAAGGTCAAAAACTCTTAGAGTTGTTTACCTCTTTTTTAATAATAACATTCTAAAATACATATGTGAGAAAATAATAGGAAAATTTAAGACTTTTAAAGATCTGGAAATTACTGGTTTTAACCAGTTTTGTAAAATCGAGTTTTCATTATATCTCCAGATATTGAGGGTCTAGGAAGCTCTCTTGACTAACTGAGCTGAATTAAAGAAAAAAGGTAGCGTTCTGAAGGGCATTCTTTAGATTTTCTAAGTTCGAACCGATTCGAACAGGAAGATTTCGACATATCTCAAAAAAACTTAGAAGACGGTTTTCGCGATCTATTCCACAAACTAATAAGCTATTAACATTTAAAAACCAGGCCGAAATTAGAAAAAAGTGATTACTTTTTTTAAACTCCGAAGGAGAAAATTAACTGATCAAAAATATATCGATCACCACTTATCACATGAGAATCGGTTGATATGAAATTTAAAATAATAGTGGTTAAAAAAGCTTAAAAGCATAACATAAAAGTCAGGTAACGATAAATTTGCTGCTAAAATTAGTGGGCAGACCAATTTCAGCAAACGCTATTACAATTTTTGAATTTGTGTTACTAATAAGGAGTTGTCTCCTTGTTAGTAACTGTTGATTCTGTGGCATGTTGACTCTGTGGCAATGACTAGAAAAATTAATTTAAATTTAATATTAAGTATGTTATCGTGGAACCGCTAAATGAATCAAGTTGAACTTATCTTTAGCACCTGAATTTCTGATTGAAATAACTATGAAGTAGTCATAGCAAAGCTATGATATGAATGTCATATCCACGTGGGCTTCGTTGCCGCCTACTTGTTTTGCTCTGAAGTAAATTGCATGGCTGAGTGTGAAGTCGAACCAAGGATCTAAACCACAGTAGTCTTGTGCTTGCTAATGACGTTTTTTTCTGGAAAACATTTTCTAATAAGTGGTAGTTTGGAAGAGTTCTAAAACAGAAGTTATTTATCGCAGGAGATGTTGGATTAATTTCTAATAAGTTCTTTATATTCATAGACAGAATCTCGCCATTTTCTATTGAAAAGTGTAAAAAGGTAGCAAAATTTTTTAGAAAAGAAATCGACATAACTTTAAGATCCTAATAGTTTATTTTATAATTTATCTTTTCGTATACGCAAACATTCACTGATAGACAGAGCAAGTATATCGTGGTATAATTTGCAAATGTGTTCGATTATATGTATGTTGTGAACTAATTACAGACTTAAAACAACAATATCTTTAATTATCACTGTGAATAAAATTTCAAACGTATGTTAGACTTTAATTTCTTGTATATGAACATAAATATTTTATAACAAAGAATATGCACAAAATCAGTGAACTTTAACTTTATAATACTTCTTTGACAATCAGTTGCTTTGTGCCGTCGAAAAAGTTATTCTTCCTAAAAGTTATTGGTATTTCAGAGTTTGCATGAATACTAAATTTTACAATGTACATAAATATTTAATAATTTCAAATTACAAACTGCCAAAATGGGTTTTATAAAACAGTTGTGAATTTTTAATCAACTCGAAAGGATTCGTTCACTATCGTGTGTACTTTTGAACAATGAGGATTCTATAGTTACTTTTTGAATGAATGTTTACATAGACATTTGTGTGAATGTAAAAGTATTATACAACAGAAAACATGTTTGCGTATGTGTATGCATATGAAAAGTGGATACTTGCGTATTTGAGTTTCCAATTAGCCCGAAAACCTTTTTCGTTAACGTCGTTACTAAGTCATATCCAAATTTGTTTTTCAGACTTGTAACCTTCATATTTCATTAAGTATGTCCAGACTCGGGTACATGGAGATGGTAAATGGGATTATTCCTCCAAACTCTAATAAAGTTCTTAAGTCACACAGTGACAATAAATATTTGATAATTAGTAAATATCAGATTGGTTAGTAACAAAAAAAAATTACCTTAAGAATAAAATAAACAATTTTAGAGCCTAATTTTGGAAATCTTAAGAATTTTTTAAAAAATTTTGAAGGAGGACAAAGTTGTTGGAATTGATGTACGCTAAATTTGACTTCAATTTTTTCGAAAGTTTCTTTATTAACTCAATTATAGTATTAATACGTAACAAATATTATTTTCATTAAACATTAGAATAACATTAGCACTAACATATATATATTGCCTGGAGATCATATCATGCTAAATCATTATACGTACATAATTAACTTAACTCAATTTCAAAAAAGGTCCGCGTGAAGTCCTTCATATTCATACATATCTCTCGATATGTACATACCCATATGCATAATATATGGCAACGAGAGAATATATCTCGACTGTGGCATTAAACAGAACAGAAAAACAATTCCATTATTCTGTCTAAATTTTATACTCTGAGTTTTAGCGTGATATTTCTCTTAAGCTTTTTGTAAAAATTCGTATTGAAAGTTACGTTACTTGCGAAAGAAATATCAGGCAAACAGCAAAATATCGGCTGCAAATATCGATATATCGGGAAAACTGATATATCGCCTGTATATGGGGACGGGCATTTAAAAAAAAAATTTTAAAACTTAGAATGTAGTGAAAGTATTTTTTCGAATGCTTAATTATATATCAAGTTTTAATCTTCGAGGTGTTTTAAGACGTAACAAAAAAATATATTTTGCAGTCTTGTTACGTTCACTAGAGGTTAAAATTTTATAATCAAACATCTTCTAGGTTATAAAAATTTTAGGAGAAGCTGTGATGACAATTTTAATAATATTTTCCTTTTGCGCTTTAAATCTGTCAAAATGGTTAGTATATACGAAAGCAACAAACCGCACAAAATTTTTCACGCTCGTTGTTGTCAAACTTCTCTCCTTCCAGCTCTGACCCTGATCTAGAGTAAGATTTTAAAAGACGTAGTTACGAAGGACTGATAGCTATTTTTCGTACGTTTTATATGTTTCAAAACTTTTTAAACTTTGCGCTGGGAAAATTTCAAATTTAAAAGATCGGGAAATGATTGGTTTTTCCTGGTTTTTAAAAAATCGGGTTTTCATTAGACATCAAGGCTTTGAGCTCTTATCAAGTTTCTTTGGCTATTTCTGAGAGGCTCTCATTATGTTTGTATGTATGTTTGTGCATAAGTACACTGGTTGACAGCTAATTAGAAACGCTTCTATTAAAAAAAAACATTTTTTTATAAAACAAAGTAAATATTCATTTATTTCATAATGTTTTAATTTAATATGTTAAATATTAAACAAACATAAAGTAAAACGCAAAATACTTTTCAGTCTTAAAAATTTTTTCCGAACTTAGTTTGTTCTGTTAATTATATCTGCGACACCTGCTTAGAAACGATTTCAGATTATTAGATTAAAAAGAATTATATTAAGCTATTTGACTTACTTTCTGTTAATACTTTGTTGCAAAGCCCTTTTGCTTTATATCTGCCTCACATCGGTTCCGCATTGATACTATTAGACGTCGACATCGCTCTACACGTATCGCCTCCCACGGTTTTTTCCTCCATCAAAAAGAGCTGCCGTATTTTTAATATTTTTGCCGCTAATGGCTCTTTTTACGTTCCCCATAGATGTTCTATGGAGTTTAAGTCAGGACTATACGATGGCCACTCCAAAATATTGATAGAATTATCGTCAAAGAATTTTTTTTGTCAGCCTCGCCGTGTGCTTCGGATCGTTATCCTGCTGAAATTGCCATATTACAGGCAAATTTTCTTCAGCATCACATTATTTAGAGTTTCTACGTATTTTTCCTTATTCAATATCCCATCAATTTTGTTAATTGGGCCAACGCCATTCCAGGAAAAACATCCCCTTTATTAATCTTTATTTCATCACTCCAAAGCACTCCAGTTCCAATGCGACTAGGCAAAATCCACACGTCGTTTTCTTTGAATTTCAGTCAGAAGTGGCTTCTTTCGTGCTGATCTTCCTGAAATTATATATCTGATCAGTCTTTATTCTCGATTCTTGTATTTTTTTTATTGCGTGGGGATCGGCTTAAGTGTTCAGCAGTTATAGGAGTTCGAAAAACTAAAAAATTTGTGTCTTAGCTTGAAGAACGCACAGCAAACCACGTTGCGTAAGATTTCTAGGATGGCCTTAGAATATCTTTCAAAACTTTTATTTATATCACAAGAAGTAAGAAGTAAAATAGCTACAAAAAAATTCTGTGAGTACTCTCACAGGCCATATAATTAGAAGCGTAATTTAAATTAAACAAAATTTATACACAGCAATCTCAAAAAAGGAGTTATTAAAAGTATTGACATCAATAAGAGGACCAGGTTTACATAACGTTCCGTTTTTAAGCAAACTTTCAATCGATTTTACTTCACATCCGGAATTCGGCTGTCCACAGATATCTTTCGATTGTATTCCGTCAGACTTCTTCTTGTGGCGTTTTCTTAATAAAACATTACGATGGTATCTCACACATACAACTCTTTTATAAATTTTGTTATCCGTATATGTAATTGATATGCAAGTCAATATAAAACATTGTTTAGAGTAACAAAATTTTGTGCTGCCGAATTTCTTGAAGACTGAAAATCATAGGATTTCAGTGACATGAATCTTCTCTTTACCTTTTTTTAAAAGCAGGTTTGCTTTGTGTATTTGCAAAAAATACGCTTTGGGGATTCAAAGTATAACTAAGCAACACACTTACGCAACTGTTTAAAGAAGCTAAAATCATAAATAAAAATAAAAGAAATCATGACAGGAAACAAACACAAGCGTACATGTAAATTAATATTAAGGAGTCAGTCTTATGCAATACAAATATAACAAGAGGAAAGAGGAAGCTGATGCTTTTAGAAAAATACAAGTTAAAGTACAACAACATGGTGTGGCATTCTTCAACTTTCAACGAATTTCGTACACCCTTACGCCAAAAAATCTGTTACAAAAAGTAGTTCTTGCTTAAGCGGGGTTAGTATTTTTACCTGCCTGCCACACATGACATGTTTTTTACATCTGACTTGGCAACTTTTCAACTCAAATGTATTTAGTTATGAACCATTTAACAGAAGGTTAACTATACTCAGCTATAGATATAATTTTTTTTTATGAACGACTGGAAATTTATCATTTTCCTGGAAATATAATATATTATATATATATATATATATATATATATATATATATATATATATATGTAAATATATAATGAAAAAAAAACAAAAAACAAAAAAAAAAAAAAACAAAAAAAAAAATATATATATATATATATATATATATTCAAATTGAAAAGTGGAAGTGTTGGAATTATTTCAGTATCGTAGACAAACCAGCCGATGATGCAAATATAGATGTATTTGCATATACAAAAACACTTAGATGAATAGTTTTAGTTTTATTTATCCTTTGCCTAAAAACTATTTTTTGTCAAATGGACTGAAGCATGAGTGAAATTGCGGTGGGCAGCGTAATTTCAATTATAGTTTCCACATCTCAATCTTCCCTGAGGCAATAAAATTAAAATTTTTAATAAGAAATTTATTAAATTATATTTCAAAAAGACTTCTCCTAACTTTTGTCACTTCAGCTTCCATTTCATAACACTACTTTTGACAAAGATGTGGTTTGAAAATTAAAAAAATGCACGTAAATATATGAGCAGTAAAAATATTTAATATATTATTCTATATTTAAAATTCCCGCTAGAAAAATTTAAAATTTTAAAGGATCGTTTTGAAAAAATCGAGTTCCCGTCAGATCCACACGTTTCAAGGTTCTGGGAAGCTTTGCTATCTAATTCTGCGAACCCTTTCCTATGTCTGTCTCTATGTATGTATGTGAGTATAAGGCCCGCTTACAACTCTTGAACGGCTTATCCGTTTAAGCCAAATAGGTGACGTTAATTTCAACCGATTCGAGTCAGTGGATTTTGCGATAACTAAGAAAAGCTTAGAAGAAAAGCATATTTCAGAGTGCTTTTTTTAATTACTTTTCCACAAACTAGTCAAAGTATCTAGTCAGCTCGTTTTATCGATTGTTTTATGGTAACCGAAAACTACCGCTTATCACGTGGGTATCTGTTGATTTTAATATTGTTTTAGTTTGAATAGCTTAAAGGCAGAGAAAAAACCAGATTACGATAACTTTGGGGTTGATATTAGCGGCAAGTTATAGGGAAGTCTTTTAGAATCAACCGTTTTCTATATATTTTCATAATAAAGCTGAACATTATCGTAAGAAAACAGAAATCGCCTGAATTCAAATTCTGTCAGATGGCTTTGTGCCCAACTGTAGCAGAGAGAATATTCTAGCGGTAATACACGACATGTATATATTTTGCAGTAATATATTTAACATATCATATGTAAAATAATATCGTATATGGCAGATCTTACAAGTAACTGCTGAACGTTTAAGAAAAAAAATTAGGTTTGGACGAGTTATCACTTCGTCTTAAAAATGTGTTCTTATGAAAAAGAAAAAAGAACAACAAAGGACTCTTTGCTGTCGTTATATATCCGACACGTACATAATTCAGTAGTAATAAAAGCCAACTCAATACGTATACTATTTAACGTTGGGTAAATAATTTTTTTTTGCAGTTCAAATACCACCGCATTACTGAAATCTTTTGCGCGACCAATCCCATCCATACTAGAATGCACTGGCTATAAGTCAATTTGTTGTTGTACTCTTGTATTGAACTTCTAGATTGAAAAAAAATTTTGGATTAAAATAAATTTTTACAATTTACAGTTTTGTCCGTTATTTATAGAACACTGTGAATTATCAAATATATTTACGAAACATAAATTGCAAAAGACATGATAAACTGATATCCAATCCATTCTGACTAGAGCGAAGCATCGAAAGCAAACCAGAAAATTGCACGGAAAGCTTAAATATTGATGCCGTATAAAGTAACTCTTTTTACATATCACTACTCGCAGATGCACTTATATTTTGTTTGTAATATTTTTGGTTTATTTCTTATTCTCCTTCCGTTCGCCTGCATTTTTGCAACCATTTTCTCTTTTGAATGGCTACATGCCCATGAAAATGTAACATATACACACTTAAGCTAAAGGAAGGATATAAAAAAGTGCTTACGAGAAGACTTGAGAATGCACATTTTCAATTTTTGCTTGCAAGCCAAGGAGAATGTTTCACTTTCTCTTAACGACTGTTTGAGCTAAATTTGTTTTCAAATGCAGGGCATGAGCGAGTTATATTGACGGTACTGCAAACAGGGGTGGATAAGAAAAGCATGTCGTTGCATTTTTTCTGAAAAAAAAACATACACACACATTTGTGCACTTATGGATATTAATCCATTTAAAAGTATGTAAGCATGTGCCTGTACATGCGAGGATTGTCTGAGTTTTTTTGTAAGTATTAATTGTTTGAATAACTCACTTTCAATCAATAGATGAATTTCTTTACTGTTTACAAGACATCCTACAGGAATGGGGCTTTCTGACATTTCTTACTGACAAGTACAATATATTGGAGTTACGAAATATATATTATCATTTGTGAAGCAGCGCTTGCTTAAATATAAACATATATCCGGATATAGAACAACATTAAAATACGTTCATTTGTAATCTTGCCTCCTAGATTTGTGTTAAAGTAAAGCTTCTCAGAACTTGATTCTTTTGTGCTGGATTTTTAAGTCACAACCGCTTGGAGCCACGTGACAGAATTTACTGGCCTTGGTATATGGCCTGAACATGAGTAAGAATGGGTCATCTTTAGTAGTAAAGTCGACCGAAAAATATATTTATAGCAGTTATAATGTAAGAACAATATGTTTCGAGCTCCATTTAATGGTTTCAAAATCCCGGCCTGACAAGCCTGTCCGCTCTTAAATAGCTGTCGTCTGAAGTGTCATTTATCTAGTAAAAGCTTTTATGAATATGGATCGTTAAAAGTAGTACTAAATATCACTTGTATTAGTGAAGAAGAACTTTTCGAGTCCACAGCGAGTTCAGCAATTCACTAAAACTATATTTCGAAGAAAATTTCCTTGAGCGGTGAAGCTCATTTCGATTTTACGGTAAAACTGTTACATAGGAGCCCCGGATCGTTGAAAAATTATTGTAGAAAAGCTACTGAATCTGGAAAATCTGATTGCTTGGTACGCATTTTATTCTGAAGGTGTTGTAGGGTGATATATCTTTTTCGAAAATATCTGGAAGAACCTTAATCACCAATTCAGGATGGTGCTGCATCGTTCGTATTTATAGTGGTATAGCTATTGTTGAATCAGAAGCTCTTTCCGTTCTTGCCATGAAAATATAGTGTCATATTCTACGAGAGGATCATATTTTTTTAGGATACTTCACTCATTTCCTCACGTGATGTAGCAGCTGGTGCTTTAATATGCATTTTGAAGTTACTCGACTGCGTAGAGAAGGGAGCGAAGAGGTAGTAGGGCAGTCAACTCTATTGACTCACTGAAACAACGTCGCCTCGTGATATTTGCGTTACTGCTAAAATATGTAAAAAAACAACAAAAGGCAATTTACAATAAAAAGATTCACAAACAGATAATTTTCGATAAAAAAGGTTCTCAAAGAAGGAATATCGGAGAAAAATTAAGAAGAGACAACTTTAATAACAATAACAAGAAAATAATAATAAGAAAATATAACAAACTAAAAGTCTGATTTATTTTTCAATATAATAATGACAAAATACTCATGAATAAGTATTTACAAAATACTAGCTGGCGTGACCCTGCATTTCCCGGGTACTTAGCAGAAACAAGAACCACTTGACACACACCAGCCATTTGGTGCAGACACAAACCCCATTTGCAATTCCACAAAACGTTGGAAAGTCCCAAAATCCCAGACTTGCCGGTTTTTCACCGGAAAAACCAAAACACTGCTAACACAAAACCCGCAACGGTAACACTATTCGACAAATCGACAGAACGACGACCACATAACGGTGAGCACACGCTCTTAGACCAATAAATAAATTTGTTGTTTTTGTTTTATGTGGACAAAATCACATATTGTCAGGAAAAGTCATAACTAACGAACGCGTCGGCCGATTTCGTTCAAACCATCTACATGACCATACGAACAAACCCTAAAAATTGTTGAATATTAGCTTTAAATTTTTTTTTAATTTCATGTTTAATCTGAAAAAAATTAAGAATTTTGCACGAAAAAAATTTTTTTTCTCGATTAATATCTGAATATTTCCAAAACGATAACAGATAAAGAAAAAGTATATTTGAGTAAAATAAAAAAAATTTTGTTACACATCTTCTGGTGTTTTACTTTTTAAAATCGGATGACTCGCTCCCGAGTTAGGGTGAAATATGTCTACGTACCTGGCTAATTAAGGGGCAAAAAATTGCCACGCCGATAAAAAAAAATTTGGACCTGATGGAAAAAAACCGAAAACGGATTCGAGTTTAGCTCATCAGAATCCATATAGTGCACATAGTTTTATTTAAAGGCGCGACAAAAAGTTATTTTTTGCAGAGCAGTGTAATTGCTAATTAATATGTTGCCATCTATTTTTATACCGATTCTAGCGAGACTCATATTGTGGATTTGGGTTTATGCCGTAGATATGTCCGTGATGCATTAAATGTATTGGATTTACCGGAAGAGAGGTAAGTATAGGGTTGTCATCCGTCCTCTATTTCACGAACACTGTCCTCTTCTGTTGTTACTAGTCCTCGAAAAAAATTGATGTCCGGGAAAGTCCTATGTTTAAGACTTTTCGTATAGGCAATTTTTAATATTACAAAATACTACAAAATGATTAATTGCTCAGTACCTTTTATTTTACTTGAAGTACCCTGTGTTTCTCAGATTGGTATGAAATAAAATATATGAGCAAGATCGCTACTGTATCAAATGTAAACAAGTGGGTTAATGCTTTATAACAGACATACATATGTGATTCAAATAAACTGTTAATTAACTTTTTTACTTACAATTTACTTCTTGAAACAAAACAAAAGCCCAAAATATTTTTATTTAGTTCGATACAGTTGAAGTGTTGAGTATTTTAAGCAAAACCATGTAAGTTAATTTAATTTAAACATTTGTATTTATAAATATGTACTGTTAATGTACTAATGAATTTGTTTCTATAGACTTTTAGGGATGCCGAAACGTAAATGCATTTTCAACAACGTTTTAAAAGCGATATATCCGTCTATGAAAGTAGTAGCTTTCGACTGGGAAGTTACATGTACTTTGTGTTCCCCAACAATCTCGATTGCTAATAAGGGAGAAACTGATATTACTGCCCATATGAATTCTCAAAAGCACAAAAAAGCGTTACAGCTAAGTCTTTAACAGTAAGAATTGACCACTTACTTCCGAAAATATCCACCAACAACGGGTTACGTTCCGTAGAAGGATGTTTAGCTTTCCACACTATATGTCATAATATGTCATTGTTAACGCTAGACTGCACAATGTATTTAAATCGGATTTTGTTGAAAGATTCTAAAAACGCAATAAATGCAACTTGCAATAGAGGCAAAGCTACTGCAATTGTATCGAATGTTCTTATATAATTTTTAAGTGTATCAACCGACACCAGTAACTTCGGAGCAACAACGTTATTGCCGATGTAATTCAGTATTTTGACTTTAAAAATAATGGAATAGCATCTAAAATTTTAAATATTTTAACTATAAACGATGAAAAATCTGACACCATTACTGACTGTATCTCCTCGGAACTGGAAAAGCTTGACTTAAACACAAAGTGCATTGCTTTTAGTGGTATCAACTGTAACACAAACTTTGGAGGAAAAGACACACAAGGTTCACAAAATGTCTTCGCGAAATTAAAAATCAAGCTTAACAGAGAAATATTTGGAATTGGATATCCAGCTTATATTGTAAACAACACTGTTCATAAGGGTTGTGATATGTTTGATTAGCCCCTGTGGTGTTGAATCAATTATTTTAAAAATTTATAATTATTTTTCAGTTTTGCAGTTAGGATGGAAAGCTTTAAAGACTTCTGTCTTCAATCTGAAATCCTTTAAGTGAAGCTTACTTATTTATTATACATTGTACAATGAGTATAATCCATACCAAAATTTAAAGTATACCAATAGAGAAGGTATATTGAAACTTTTAACAAATTTTAGATTTCCGATAGATGAAGAGTTATTTTTTAATGAATTTCTTTGCTACAAAGCATTTTTAAGTACTGTTAAAAGTGAATCTTCAAATTTTAACAGTTTTTGGTGCATTTTTTAACAATATATAAAAATTGCGTTGAGTTAAAGAAAATAATGGAATTTGCTTTCTGCATTCCTGCACATAATGCAAACGTGGAACGCATTTTTCGCTGATAAAAGCTCAATGGACGCCTGAAAGGAACAGATTAGACCTACAAACAATATTCCACATAATTAAATTTAAATACAACTTCTAAATGAAATGTCATTTGCTGGACTGTGATTCCAAAATTTTATATCATTTAATTCCAAAATTTTAAATGATATAGCAAGTGTTTATAAATATAACACCTAAAAAACAATGTGAACAGGCTTATTCTTAAATCCTATTATATGTGCTATTCAATGTAAGCTACTTATGTAAGCGTTTAAGTTTTTATTGATAATAAATAAAATGAATTCCAATATGCATATACATACATACATAACATGATGATTAGTTGCGAGGTCAATGACACACGAATAGGAGGGAACGTATGCTGCGGAACGCCACAGGGGGAATACTATCTCCTTTACTGTGGGTGGGGACCATAAATACCCTACTAACAACATTACCCCAGGAAGGACTTGCTCTCGTCTGCTATGCAGACGATGTAGCGATATTAATAAGGGCAAACAATCCTAGGGTTCTTTTTGAAAAGCCAATAGAAGCCCTACATTTAGCTCATAAGTGGGCTACAGAAAGGGGTCTCAATATCAACCCAGAGAAGACAGAAATTTGTATGTTTAAAATAAAACGGGAAGATTGCACAGTTGGAGTCACCAGTTTTTCGAAACAGAACAATACAAGTTAGTAAAAAGGTCAAATATCTAGGAGTGATACTCGCATGAAGATTTTCCTGAAAGGACCATATAAAAAGCAGGGTAATCAGGACCCAAAGAGCCTGGACCTATTGCAGAAGGGCAGTCGGGTCTAAATGGGGAATGAGCCCAAAGATGGCACACTGGCTCTATACGAGTGTGGTAAGACCAATAGTGAAGTACGCCTCGTTAGTCCTTGAAAAGCAAGGTTAATATCAAGCAACTTCAAAGAATAAAAAGAGAGTGCTGTATCGGCATCTGCGCCGCAATAAGAACCACATCAACTAAGGCGATGGAAAATATTCTATCAATACTGCCTATTGATATACAGGTTAAATACGAAGCAGCTCTGGCTGCTACAATATTGATGGTGATAGGTGAGTGGCTGATGAGAGAACACATAACCAAACACCAGAGTATAATACACGTCTTACCCAGGTACAATGCTCGCACAGTTGTGTGCGATAGAATTCCTATTAGATATGTACAATCTCACTGCACTACCATAATGTCGGAAGGTATGGAATGGGAGGATGCAAGTACAACGAACCCCATGACAAACCTGTACACAGACGGGTCGAAAATTGGCGACCGATCGGATGGAGGTTTCTATGACATGGGTCGTAACTTTCACAAATACTTTCGCCTACCGGATCATAACCACAGTATTTCAAAGTGAGGTAGTTGCTATTGCGGTTCGCATATTCACGGATAGTAGGAGAGTTATCGAGCCCCTACGGAATCGTGGGGTTCAATCTCGGTGTGTACTACAATGCAAGGATGAGATAAGCTCATACGCGCACTGTGGAAGCATAGAGATAATATGGATTCCAGGCTATCAACGAATACCTGGAAATATTGTGGTAGATAGGCTAGAAAAGATGGGAGCATTAATGGCAAACATCACACTAGATAATCAAAAGCCATTTCAGGTTTTCATAAACGAACTTAACCCTAGAAGGCTAACCCCCGTAAACTTTACGTGTAGTTTATTTTATTATTGTTGCTACACAAGCATCCAGTGACCTAACGGTACCAAATTCATCAAGTGATTTTTTTAATAGTTTCTGAGCAAACGCAAAAAGATAAACAAAGCATTTTTAGTCGTTAAAATGCCTTTTAGAGCGACAACATTAACCAGAACTGATGATATATACCTACATATATTCATATAAATATTTATTTTATTACACCTATGATTTGATATCAAATATTAATTTTATTTGACTATAAGTTTTTGTTAATAAGTATATTTTTTTGTTAACCTTTACATGAATTAATTTTATTTTTAATAAACAAAAAGTAAACAAAATAAAAAATACAGATGTTACCACATTAATTGAGGCGCTTTAGGGAAAATTCCATAGTACGTAAAATTTACGTGGTGTTAGTCTTAAGGTATAATTAAAAAGTGTTAGCCTTCTAGGGTTAAACAATGGGCCATAGAATCGCATACAAGAGATTGGCAGCAGATGGAAGTTCTTATGGGTTCAAATTCGAGGGACTTAAGAAGATCCATTGAGGAATTTAGGTTCATAATGTGATCGAGTTCAAAGGTTTTTTACAGTACTGAGGGAGGCTCCCTAGAATGGGAACTCCTTACAATAGAGCGCAGAACAGGACTATGGGGCCTAAGTGTATTCCTTGAGCGGATTGGGATGACTCATGCCCCTCTTTTCGACCTAACTTAACCTAACCTAACTCTTCATCTATCGGAGATCCAAAATTTGTTAAAAATTCAACCGAAGATTGAACATTAGCCCACGAAACGAAATCAGTGGTTTGAAAATCTATCCATTTCAATACATCAACGAATTTCAATGGTTGCGTCCAAGATTTTTAATAATCTATCATTATTTGGTAAAAATCATTGACCTCCTTAAGAAAGGAAGATTTCACTAAGCGTCGTGTCACTTATAAAAATTTGTTTAACTTTGAACGGCAAGAAACTATTCTCAAGTCTTTCTTCTCAATTGTTTAATATGTACCCTAAAAGATTTTTAACTTCAAAAATTTAAATGTCATTCCTCTCTATACTTTCAATATTGGTATGGATTCACTTAAAGGATTTAAAAAAACAATTTGATTACTTTTGGTGGATTATTTAAACTTAAGGAATAACATTTAAGTGGTTCAAACAGTTTTAGCAAACGCTCAATGGCTAGATATAAACTCAACTACCTGGTTTTACTGTGATAGAGTAAATTTACATATTCAATTTCAGATTGAAGACAGAAGTCTTTAAAGCTTTCCGTAGTAACTGCAAAAACTGAAAAATAATTATAAGTTTTTAAAATAATTAATTCTACATGACAGGATAACATATCACAACCTTTATGAACAGTTCCAAGTATTTCTCTGTTAAGTTTGATTTTTAATTTCGCGAAGACATTTTGTGAACCTTGTCTGTCTTTTCCTCCAAAGCATATGTTACAGTTGTTACCAATAAAAGCAATGCACTCTAATTCTAATTATGTGCTAGTTCTTTTTCCCCAAAATCTTATTTAAAAAATTCAAATTGATCAGTTGATAATTAAAATTAAAGAGTTTCAAAAACTCCCAAAATATAAACTATTTTAAATATGCAAGTGCATGTGCAAAATAAAACTACTTATGTTGTCAACACTTTAAATAAATTGTTTTTATATTAAAACAATTATTGGTTGTTGTTCTTTATTTCTCTTGCACCTACAATTTAAATTGGCAAAAAACAAACCAGTCGTAGAATAAAACGTAAGAAAATAAAAAAGGAAAATCGATCAGTGAGTTCTTGTTGTGACTTTGATATTTGGTTTCAAAGCTCTCACTTAGTAAAGTGGAAGTATGAAATAAATGTCTTTAAGCTATGTACACACGATTGGCAGGTCTTAAGCTGGATTCACCCACGGTTTCAGTACAATATTGACGTTCTACAACGTTTCTAGTTTTTTGAGAGTATGCTCTGAAGCGATTCACCCGCTTCGCGCATTTGTTCTGCAACATCAAGGCTACCATATGAAATAATTTTGTAAACTATGTGTGTGAGTTTTACAATTGGGCAATACCACTATATATTTAATTTTATTTATATCAATATTCACCAGATATATATTAAAAAATAAACAATACAAAACAAGTGCTCCGTATTTTATTATATACACAAACAATATGAAACAAGTGTGTTGTTACACATACAAAAGTATAAAACAAGTTCTGTACTTTACTATACATATAATATGCTGTGGCATCTCAGTTCTACTTCGCTTAAGAAATTAAACTTTCTGGCAGCACAGTTGCAATGTATCGGAACGTGAATTAAAATTAAACCAATTCAGGTTCCGAAACACGTTACTCTCTTTCGCTTTCTCTCTCTCTCTCTCTCTCTCTCTCTCACTCTCTAAAACAGAAACGTCAAACTACATATAAAAAAACTGTTTCAGAACGTGAAATTCGTTCTGAAACTATGGGTGAATCCAGCTTTACAATATTGTGAGATCTGGCAATGTCCTAACAACATGCTGACAACGAGAAATTGTTAGCAGAAGGTAAATTGTGTGTTCAGACGATTGTAAGAAAACCTTACAATTTCATTGGCAGACAAGGCCATAAATTTGTCTGCCAACGAAAATTGGTTGTTCATACTATTGTCAGACTGTTGTATGGAAAGAATTGCCAGATGCATTGCTAGACATTACACACCTTTTATTTGCTTATATACATATATGAATAGCATTGCCAGTATAAATATATTTCTGAAGACAAAGAAGAGTGTACCGACAATGCTTTTTCTGACAACGTTGCAAGACAAAAATTGTAAGTTCAGACGGTTGTTAGATATTTTCTGCAAATTTTTCTTACAACATTGTGAGATCTGCCAATCGTGTGTACATAGCTTTAGTTATTCTAAGAAATGTTGTGTAAAGGTTCCCTGATGATCTGCGAAATGCGCATAGGAACTAGCTGCAACCCCTTAACTGATCAATTAGAATTTTTTAATAAAATTTTGGGAAAAAAGACCTAACACATAATTAAAATTAAAGAGTTTAAAAAACCCCCAAAATATAAACTAAAAGCAATGCATATTGCATTATATACATATGTTATAAAGCTTTAACCCACTAGTTTACGTTTGATACAGTACCAATCCTTCTCAAATTATTTCATTTCATATAATTTTGGGAAACACAGGGTGCTTCAAGTAAAATAAAAGGTATTGAGCAATTAAACATTTTGTAATATTTTGTAATTTTAAAAATTTGCCGTTCAAATAGGTTCCCTACACGAAAAGTCTTAAACATAGGACTTTCCCGGACATCAATTTTTTTCGAGGACGAGTAACAAAAAAAGAGGACAGTGTCCGGGAAATAAAGGACGGATGACAACCCTAAATTCAGCTGACTCAATTCACATTTGACAGCTGAAAAAAAACATTCACACCAATTATGAATAAAAATTCCCTGAGAGAATTTTCCCTTCTCCCATCCCTGGTATTACGCATTAAAGTTTGCAGGGAATTTTTTCCCTTTTCTCCTTCCTCCTCTTCTAAACACTCTCTGAAAAAGGGAAAAGCTACCAAGGGAAAAAAGTATGCATTATGAAAATTAAAAAGAGGAAACACAATTGACGGTTTTTGGGAGTTTTTTCCTCTCATATTTGAAAAGGAGTTAGCTCAAAAATGTAAGTATGTATTACATATGTAAATATAAAAAATGATTTAATTTTTGTTTTTAAGGTCAGAAAATACAAATAGACACCAGGTGCAACATTTACTGACCTTAGTGCAGCAGCATCCAGAAATAGTTTTTAAGGGTGTGAAGCAAGAACAGCAGAGATTCTGGCAAATTGCTGAAAGTGAAATAAATGCACTAGGACCACCAACCAAAAGTAGCAGTGATTAGAAAAAGGTTTATTCATAATTTACTAAAAATTAGCACCTGTATAAAAGACTTTTCAACACAGGTTTGGACTGACCAAAAGAAATACGTGCGACAAAAGGCAGCACAAAATTTGTTCCACAAAAATATAATGCTAAATGTGCGGCACAATCCGAAGAAAATTTGGCATTCCATCCAAAATTGTTGACAAAATCAAAGGAAAGTATAGCGAAGAATCCTGTAGCGGCACAGCACAAATATTGTAGAACGCCCAAATATATTCCAAGATCAAAAGAAATTATCGTGAAGGAACCTGCTTCCGATGTTCTATTATTTATTTTTTGTTTTGCTTTACGTTTCTTATACCGGCTTATCCATTTCGTGGTTTCAAAAGTATAAGAATGGAATTCGACATCTGTCAAACTAAGTTGTTAAACCAATTTTATTCCTTTCAGCTGAAAGTCTGACATTGACGGAAATGGATCGCTTAACTATCACACAACGCATAAAAATTATCAAAACATACTACAAAAATGGTGATCCTGCAACAGCCACAAATCGTGCTTTAAGAGGAGATTATGGTTTAGTCCTAAAACTACGCAAGCAATTGGCGAAATTGTAAAGAAATTTGAAGAGACTGGAGCAGTTATAAGTATTGTAAGGCCTGTGCATGATCGTTTCGCTCGTTCCACTGAAAATAACGCTGCTGTAAGTGAAAGTGTTGCCGAAGACCGGAATTTGTCGATTCCTCGTCGTTCTCAGGAATAAGGAATGTCTTACGGAACATTATGGATTATTTAGCATTTAGATCTACACCTACATCCATATAAAGTCCAGCTCACACATCAACTGAAGCCAGTTCACCATTCACAACGTCGTAGATACGTGGAATGGGTGCTTGAACAACAGGCGGTGGCCGGCGATTTTTCGAACAAAATTTTCTTCAGCGATGAAGCACATTTCTCACTCGGTGGGTATATTAATAAACAAAATTGTTGTGTTTAGTGTTCTGAGAATTCTCAAGTAATTAAAGAGAGGCCATTACATCTAGAAAAAGTCACTGCTTGGTGCACTCTTTGGACCGAAGGTGTGATTGGACCTTACTTCTCCGAAAACGACGATGGAACAACTGTCACCGTCAATTCGGTCATATGGTCATATGATAACCGACTTTTTTTCCTGCTATTGAAGAATACGACTTAGAGAATATGTGGTTTCAACAAGACGGTGCCACGTGCCACACAACTCGTGCGAATATGGCTTTATTGCAAGAGGCATATCCTGGCCGCGTAATATCTCGTCGTGGCGATATCAACTGGCCACCAAGATTTGACACCATTAGACTTTTTTTGTGAGGCTACGTGAAAGACCGTGTTTATGCGGATAAGCCTTTAACACTTGAGCACTTGAAAACCAATATTCGTCAAGTTATGGCTGAGATACCGCCCAATATGTGTCAAAAAGTGGTCGAAAATTACCTCAAAAGAATCAATGCTTGCAACACTTCGCATGGTGGTCATTTAAATGATGTAGTGTTTCACACATAATAGGTCTGTCTGCGTACACATATTTTGCATCATTTTGTGCAAAATGTTGTCTGCGTACTCCAAATCTCTTGCAGGGAGAGAGCCAAAAAGAGAATTTTTTGACAGTTCGAAGTTAGAGAACTTGCAAAATGTTACTGGAGAAATTTCTTCTTGCAACTAGTGCGAACAGCTGTTTTTATTTACTGTTTAAATGAAAAAAATTTTTGTGAAATAAAAATTACAATTGAAATTTAGCAATGGCAAAGGTAAGTAGTTAGAATTGTATTGATTTTTAACATTTATAATAAATTATAATTTACAAAACATATTACTTTATGCTAGAAACGTCCATATATGCAGAATCACTGTGATTTAAGTGGATTGGAGATGGCGGAGATGGCAGAACCAATAGAATCAGCAGAAGTTTGTGGGACAAACTTTGCAGTTGAAGAGGCGAGTATATGAAATTGTGTTATATGTTAGTGTAATCAAAGTATTATTAACAGTACTTTATTTTCAATGTTAGAATCCTCCAAAGAAACAGTGCGTTGGTCGTGGAAACAGTGACATAAGAAAGCACGTAATTGTTACTGCTATGATGGTACTGGATTCTTCGTCGTCCGAAAGTGAAGAAGACGATTCAGAGCCGCTTTTAAAAATAATAGTAAATGGATGCATAGGCAATGACATGTATTCTGGTCTAAAGCCTCTTCTTACAAAGCAAAAGCAAAGAAATTGTCTAAAGCTGTACATGGAACAAATAGTGCCCAGTTACAGCGAAGAAGAATTTCGGAAACATTTCCGGATATCGAAGCAAATTTTTGAGAACCTAATAGCTAATAAAAAAGTTTTTAATATGCTTCTTAAGCTTCACTTTAATAATTTTTTAATTTTCCGCGAAAATTCACTTTTTATACACATAAGCTAAAATTCTTTTGTTTTGTTATTTCAATTGCTTACACACCGATCAGCTGTTTTCTTGCAAAATTTCACTGGAAGCTGTCTGCGTACTTTTTGAAATATTCTCAGCCGACAGAGTAAAATTGGTATTACTCTCCCAAAAAAAGTTACTGAGTATTTGCTGTTGGAGAAGTACGCAGACAGACCTAATGTCAACGTTCAAACTTTATAACAAAAAAGAAATATCATGAAAAAAATATTTTATATGTGTTTTATTTACGTTTACTTTTGAAACCGCTAAATGGATAACGCTATAGAATTAATGCAATTTTTAATATATAAATATTTGTTTTTGAAAAATTTATGGGCATAAGCTTTTTTATTTTTAAATTTCCGCACGATAGCACAAAATAAAATGTCAAAAGCAGAACAGCTGACTCTGATTTTCTCACTCTTTTTTTGCTATTCCCTCGTATATTAGAATAAGGGAAATTTTTTCCGGGAACAAGGCATTGGGAAGGGAAAAATTTCCCCAAGAATATTCATAGTTGGGGTGATTGTTTTTATTTGTTTTATGAATATTCGTGTTTCTAAGTTTTGAAAATGTATGCAAATTTTGGCTTAAAAGAAATTTTGCTTGCATATGGAGCTGTTGGAGTCATTGCAGCAGAAATATGGAGCTTTTGGAGTCATTGTAATCGATTTTTAATTGCTTAAAAAAAGAAAACTTTAAAATCTTACGAAGTTTGAGAAAGCAGCAGCTATTGCTTCTTTCACTATTCCAGAAAAATTCAAATCAGAGGTAACTTTAGACGTTGGTAAGTGAATCTGCAATAAATTTGCTTACATTCGTAACATTTTTCAATTCATAGAATCGCCAATCTGTATTCTGGGAAGTCACTTGCAATTGTAATGACGACCATTTCTTTAAGACCTATTTTCGTATGACTTGCTCAAGTTTTAATATATTCTGTGGCTTTTTGTTTAAATTAAATTTTAGTAAGTATAAAGATATGATTTGCTTCATTTTTATTTAAGAATAATTTATTTTTATTTAAAGCCTAACTTCTGCAGCTCATCCGCCATCTCAGCATATATGTTCTTGAACGTTTTTTCTTTGGCTACGAAGCTCCTCTATACGACTTTTCCAACTCCAAAAGAGCAGCTTCACTGGCCTTACTCCATGCGAGCCTCTTTCTCTACATTTTTTCCTATTTATGAAAGGTATACCTATGTTAAAAAAATTAATTTATGAATTTAAAAAAAAACTTACCTTCTTCACCATCCATTTCGCTTTTGTTTATTTATTTATATATCGAAGTTCAGCCTAGTCTGTTTGAAAATTCAGTTTGTTTTGTTTATAGTTTGTATATTTTTTTAACATTTGGCTCGCCATTATAAGAAATTTTTCTGCTCACTGAACACATTTCTTAATAAACATACCTATGATCAGGGTTTCAATTCGAGTTTTACGCAATTAGTGACACAATTAACTACTAATTGCTCAATTTACTAACTGACTTATTGTATGATAAATTGTAGTCAATTAAGGTCTTAATTGAAAAAAATTACCTAATGTGGCAATTAAGGTATGAACACGGTATTATACATTATATCCAGAAATATGGCAGGTATATTTTCTTTAAATTCTTCGGATGAGTTCTCCATTTGTGACTTGTTTTAAAGAAGTGGGTGTTGCAACAGATATTTTATCACAACGTCTAGGCGGAGTTATTTTAACTAATTTAGGAGCACAAGGCAAACCCAAAGTAGTACCAGCAGGTGCTGCTGCCGATGAGGGATGAAATATTCATATTATTTATTGTACATGGGCCACCAACAGTTCCGTGAAGGCTTTTGTTGTTTTCACAAATTTTTTTTCACTCTGCACTTTTGGTCGTGCTACACCTAATATATATACATACATACGTAATACAGTTACTTAATCAAAAGTATGTTAACACAATTCCGATCCTTGTTTTACTGGAGGCCCGAAAACATTTATATTTTTTTAATTTCTTGCAACAATGTCCCACGTTTCGTCTACCATCACTGTAGTGCTGCCAAATATAGGTCTGCCAGTAGCAAGCTGTGGGTGTTCCTCCATTATTCCTACGTTATTATATAAGAGTATGCATATACATATGTACATACATACATAGATATCCGTATGCTTATAGGAATACTTACCATTTCTTATTGTTTATTTATTTATTTTTTTTTTAATGAACATTTTTAAACCAAAATTTTGGTGCACACAAGTAATTATTTTTGCTTGTCTGTTTTTGACAGTAGTGACAATTGAGATAAACTACTAGTCTAACGTTATCACTCAAGAAAAGTTGACATTTGTGTTATAAAAACCCAAATTATTATTAATACATAATTTATTAATATTTAGCATACTCCAAGTGTAATTTCTTGATATTAATATGCTACCGTATAAGATGTATGTATTCTAGATTCTTATGAATAGGTAAGCCTAATAAGCGATTTCCATCTCTCCGTCTGTTTGTACATATACATACATTGGAGATGGTCCTAAATAGTTTAGAAATGAAATACAGAAAAGTTCAAGGATGCGTATTAATTTTAATTATAAATTAAACATATACATGTGATATTTTTAATGAAATTTATTATATAAAAGCAGTTCCAGGTCTAGGAAATTAATTTTTTTTAATATTTCAGCAGCTAGTTATAACTATGGTTTAGTACGCAAACTTAACTTATCTTAGCAAAATAGTTTGAATTGGTATTAAAAATCAAATAATTATTTTATAGTTATCTTCTTTTTTAACACATGCCCAATTACAATTAATATATATTATTTATTAATATTATATGATATATATACATATATATATATATATATATATATATATATATATATATATATATAAAGACCTATAACCTATATATATACAGGATGGCTGATGAATATTGCTACATTAAGAAACTCAAATAACTTTTTTTTCAGTGTATGGAATACATTTTTCTTTTAATTTTAATTTGTTTTAAAAATAATGGAATTTAAATGCCCCCTGCTCGTTGATGCATGTGCGGCATCTTAGCAAAAAGTTTTTCATTACTGCTTGGAGAGTTGAGACAGGAATAGCCGCAATTGTTGCTCGAATGGATTGCTTTAGTTCATTCAAATTTGTTGGTTTTGCTTTGTAAACTTCCTGTTTGCAATAACCCCACAAGAAAAAGTCAGGTGCAGTAAGGTCAGGCGACCTGGGTGGCCAACGGAATGTGGAGTTTCTGGATATCGGCTTATTGGGAAATTTTCGTCGCAATTCTGTCATAACAGGTTGGTCTATGTGAGGAGGTGCACGATCTTGCTGAAACCACACAGAGTTAAAAGGAATTCTCTTTCGGCGTAATTCTGGATAGAAAAATTCTCTCAGCATGCTCAAGTAACGGTCTCCAGTAACCGTAACGGGGTGACCGTTTTCTTCGAAGAAGTAGGGCCCGACAATGCAGCGAGATGAAACTGCACACCACACTGTGACACGAAGTGGATGCAATTGCGTCTCATGGAGTGTCAATTTCGTTTGTTTATGTTGCCGTTCAAATCGAAATGGGCCTCGTCAGACATGATAAGACAGTTCAACATGTTTCTATCCTCTTCCACCATTTGAAGCATCTTCTGGCAAAATTCCAAGCGAATCGGCAAGTCTGCAGCGTTCAGTTTGTTGGCCATTTGAATTTTATATGGGAATAAGTCCAAATCTTTGTGCATAATTGACTGTAATGACTGTCTGCTTATACCCATTTGAGCAGATAAGCTTCTTGTCGAAACTCTTGGATTGTGTTGTATCGCAGCAGCTACAGCAGCGATTATTTCCTCCGTTCGAACTGAAGGGTTTCGATGGTAAGGTCTTCTGTTGACTGTCCCATGCTCGGCAAAATTGTTTACAAGTCTCATTATGGTCCATCTGCTCGGAGGATTGCCGCCAAATGTGCGCCTATACTCTCTTTGAACCGAAACTACGGACTCCAGTGCGTGATAACGGCGGACAATCCAAATTCTTGTTTCGGTGTCCCATTTATCCATTTTTGTCAAATCTAAGAATCAATCTGCAAAATAAAAAAAAAATGGACCACATTCACTAAATAGAAAAAAAGTTAATACTTTTTTTTTGGTAGCGGCTTTCATCAGCCACGGGGTATATATATATATATATATATATATATATATATATATATATATATACCTATATATATTTGTTGGGTGGTTAAGCAATATCTATATACATTTCATTGACGCTTTTTATAAAATCATCAGTAGACTTCAACCACAGCTTTGAAAAGTTTCAAACCTCTCATCTTACGAAGCTTATTTTAACGGTATTAAGGTTTCTACATCACATCTTTTTCATATATATAAAGAGAAACAAATAATTAAACTAATAATATGTATGCTAAAACTATAAAAAAAAACAAGAATAACCGTTCAAATTTGACCGGTTTAATCGTTAGCAAAACTAACCAATTTTAAATTAATAGAACTGTGAATATGATAGTAATAATTTGGTTAACCGTGGAATGCCTAATACAACATCGAGTAAGGAGTGTGGTGTAATATGTTCCCTAATACATGCTAAGATTATAGTATTCTTCGACGATCAGTGCTATGCAGTCGTTACATACATAGACCGACAACTTATAATTCACAGCGACACTGAACCCTTGTTAAAACATAATTCTTGTAAAAATACTTGAACATTTAAAAATTTATGTATAAGAATAAGTTGTACGTTATTAAGAACAACAAAGTATATGATCTTAATATTTAAGTTTAAAAATTATAAATTTTGTAAGCAAACAGACAAAAAGACATAAAAAAGAATTTAAGTTAACAACAATGTGATTGGTATGTTTTTACATGCATATGCAATTGCATTTGCATTTGCATTAATGTTATTGCAACACCAACATTAATATCATAAGGATTATGAATAGTAACGGCACTTCAATTAAAAATGGGATAGTGACTCAAAGTTATCTCCTCCAACAACAAACTTAATCGCTAGAACGCGCCATCAATTTGCTTACGCACATTCCGCCTCATAAGAGTTATTAACTTTTTACAAAATTTCTCAATCTTAATTTTGCTGCATATAAAGTTAGTTTCCAATTTGTTGCTCTTTTCTTGTAACGAAAGAACATAAAGTTGCAACTATAATATGCTTAATCAAGCACATTAGTTTTGCAGAAACTAATTTATGATATATACATGAACTATAAATACATATATAAATATTTTCAACTTATACATATATGTGTTGTCACAAGCAAGTTGATTAGAATCAATTTAGAAAGTAATTAAGAAATAAATTGGAAAAGTACTAATATATACAACAGTTTGTGCAGGTGGTTGGCAACACGTCATTAGTTGTAAGAAAATATACAAATACACCTTGATATACAAGTATATACCATAAATAAGCGCTAAACATAAAATATTTCAATTAAATTTTTACAATATTTATAAAATGTTCAGCTTCTTTTGTGTGCATGTTCCACAGTCTATGGTATGTGTGTATCTAAAAATAAATTTCAATAACAACGAACAAACAGTTGGGCCCTTAGGAAAATTAAATTTAACGAGAAGTTAACAAAGCAAATTATGGTTGTACACATTTGATCGTACGCAGTGTGACCAAATTTTAAAATAATATAAAGCTAAATCAGGTTTGAAATACAGCTAAGAAGAGCAAAGGAAGGAGTTTCAGAGCCAACATATAAAGCAAAATTTTTTATAGCTTTGCAATAGCAACTTTTCATTATTTCTATATTTTAGTAGTTTAAATGGTGTTAATGTAGGCATAAAAATTATAAAAATATATTTTCGGTTCATTTAAATAAAAAACATTGAATAACAACATAAAATTATTTATTAATCAAAATTTCTGTTCATAATCATAACTTAAAGAGAAAACGAAAAACAAACGAAAGGTTCTTCAAATAAAACTAAACAGTCTTATGATGGGGCTAAAGTTCTTAAAACTATGAAAATATAAGGTTTTCAAAAGCATTTTAGGTTTATATGTGAAATAAAAATTACTAAAACATCACAAAAGTTTTAATAATGTAATAGCCTTTCAAAAAACCTTTACAGTTAATAAAGAAACCTTTCAATATAAAAAATATTGAATTATACTTGGTTTTTTTTATTAAAAATATTTGCAAATAAAAACTTTTTAAAACTTCTATAATAATGTTTGGCTATATATTAAACATTTCATCGTATTCTTCTACTTCTGAACAAAACAAAAAATCATTATCAGTTATATAAATATCCTTAACAAACTTTTTTAAGAGATCCTTAGTTATTTGAAAACTTTGGAAACATTTAGAAGGGTTTTTATCAATTATTATTATCTTCTTTTAATTACTGCATATGGTTACCGCACATAGATTTATTCGGATAAACTGTTTTCTTTATTTTGAAATAGAAATATATTACACGAAATTGAAATTAAAGAAAAAGCTAGAAAGCGCTAAATGCCTTGTTGAAAAAAGCTGAAAAACATCTAAGAGCTAAATGAAATATTTCGAGCTAAACTTAAAAAAGCATAGCTAAATTTAGCTTCAAAGAGCTAATATCTTCATACTGATCGTATGTATTCGCAAATTCGTCTGAGCTAGCCTACGCACATTATAACTGGACCTTAAATACAAGTATATTAGTTGAATCTTTTTTCCACTTCTTAATTGAAATATCTCTCTTATCATTAAAATATATATGAAAACGTTACTGTGTTCAATTCAAGGTTACAAGCTAAGCAATTTGAAATATATTTTTGTAATGTGGAAGTGCAATAAATTCCTTAATCATACATCGGAGTTTGAATACGAAAACTTTTTTATCGTGACTTTAATAAGACATTCCATTTGCTTTACATAAGTAACTGAGTTGATTATAATAATTAAAACAAGTTGACAAAAAAAAATCGTTGACAAAAATGCTACGATTTGGCGCCTAAGTTCTTAAGTCTTACGTGACCTCTATTTAAAATGCAAATTTTACATAGTTTGATATCAAAAAATTTTCCAGCTTTATTGCGAAGGAGCACTATTGACGAAAATATATTATGTAGATTATTGCCACGCAAAAACGCACGTCATATACATGACAACATATTTCTGCAGGATGTTTTAATGGACATATTTAGCTTGTTTTTTATATACGTATATATATATATATATATATATATATATATATATATATACAGTACAATAATTTGGACGCTGCTACATTTCGGACAATTAAAAATTTTTACCTCTACAATCCGGACAAATTTTTTTATGCAGGAACAAAAATTAAAATCAGGGGTTTCCCCGTTTTTAACTAGCATATTTTGTTATTCATAATTTGATTTACATTTTGCATTGTCATTACTTCAGTTTCAGTTTATTCTTTCGGAAGAGTGTTTATCTAATTCCATGTCAAGTGCCATATTTTTAAATAATAAACGCAAATATAAAACACTAACCTCAAAGGAAAAGTCTGATATTTTACAAAGTTTTGATGAGGGAAAACTATAAGGCAGGTTGCAGAAAAATTCAATGTTCCTAAATCAACGATTTGCGATTTTTAAAAACATAAGGAAAAGATTAAACAATTTATTTCGAATACCTATAATGGACCCGGTAACATTTGAACCATACAATGTATTAAACCATTTTCGTGATATAATTTGTTTTTAGGAAATAGAAAAGGTATGAAAAACGCAGAAAATCCAGAGTTAGAGGAAGCGCTTCATACATGGTTTTTGCAGCAAAGAAACAATCATATACCGATTTCCTTAGAAGTTTTAAAAGCAAAGCCCAAATTCTTTTACATATTTAATTTACTCCGACTATTTCATTATTTTCACCTACTATAGGTGACTCGTTAATCCGGCCGAGCCTATAACTATATGTGTCCGGATTTGTCGAAGTTGCACTATATATAGATATATATATATATATATATATATATATATATTGCACTATATATATATATATATATATATATATATATATTGCACTATATATATATATATATATATATATATATATATAACAGTTATTTCCGCTTAATTGAGTTTCTAAAAATGCACGACTTTTGACGCAATTCAACGGGAACTCAATTAAGCAGTACTCGGTTAATTGTATCACCGACGCAATTAAAACGAAAATCGCTTAATTGAGCAAGATGTGCAATAAAGCGAAACACCCATGTGTAGATAGGAAATAAAACTCATTTCTTTATTTATTAAGTTAAAAAATTGTTTAGGTTTATTAAAACAAAGTAAAAATCACGCACGTTCATAGTACAATATTTAAAAAGGAACAAATATCACAAAATTTAATATAAAAGGAGATCAAAACTAAAAAATATATGTATGGAAATGTATATTATATGTTATACAAAACTTTATACTTATGTTCAACTAAATGTGATAAAAAAATTTGTCATCAACATTTGAATTTTAGATTTGTTAAGCCTTTCGATAATACGTTTTTGTATACCATCTAGTTCATGCGAATAATAATTTTGTCCTAAAAAAATCCGGAAGTACATTGATACAATATATTGCCTCTTTCGTTCAAGGAGGACTGATGATATCTTCGTTTTCTTCATCTTCGGAAGAGTCTGAGAAATATGATCAATTTCTTGAATTATCTCCTGCTCTGTAAGTATTCCACAACATGGTAGATTATCATCGCAGAGGACGAAGTTTTCGAATTCATTTTGATGAGAAACATCACTGTTAAGTTTCACAGTATCATTTTCTAAATCGAATTGCTCAGCAAACAAGTGGCGGAAACTTACCTTGTTAAAATAGTTTGCAATTGTAGAAGGTTTCACAAACCACCAAGTTTTTTATAATATGCAATGCTTTAAAAATGCTTAAGTTCTTAATAAAATCCCCAATAGTTTTTCCGCTTTCCATTGCTGAGATTTCTTTCCTTATAATGTTTTGCCGATGGTAAGATTTGAAGCTGTGTATTATGCTCTGATCTAAGGGTTGTGCTATTGAAGTTGTACTAGCTGGTAAATATTGCAAGTCTATGTTTGATAACTTTGCTGATGTTTTATGGGAAGATGCGTTATCAACGAACAATATTATTTTACGTCTTTGCTTTCCCATTTCAGCATCAAGGGAAAGCAAAATTGTCTGCCATAAATCTTGAGTCATCCAAGTTTTGTGTTGTGAATAATATTCCAGATGTAACACTTAGTTTTTAATACATCTTGGATTTTTTGATTTGCCAATATTAATAACTTTTTTGTAATCACCGGTAGCATTGTATACAAGTAATGCCCGGAAGAACAAACCGCTTTCATCAGCGTTAAATATATCAGAAGGCTAGTAGTTTGATATTAACGTTGGTAAAACTGTATCAAGGAATGCGTTTGCCGCATCAATATCGACAGATGCACCTTCTCTTTGCACTTTTTTTTAGAATTATCCCTTCCTTTTTCTGCCAACGATGAAGCCAACCATTACTTGGGTTGAAATCAACACCCATTTCCATAGCGAACTTTTTAGCCTTTTCCAAAATTATGTTGCGGTAAATTAATGCTACCGATTCACGCATTTGCTTAAACCATATTGTAAAGGCTTTCTCAACATTTGAACAGGCACCGCTTCGGTTTCTTTTTTTTTTGACAATCTGAACGTTTTAGATATTTCAACAATTGAATCTTTACTTTTTAAAATTCATTTTATTGTGGCTTTAAAACACTTATATTTTTCGCAAAGTGCACTTTTGTCAAATTTTTTTGTGAATCATCAATTAAATTTAATATTTGTTTAATATTTAAAGTAATGTGCCTTTTCGAAGTCATTTTCGCAAACTCTTTAGCTGTTGAAAGTTTTCTACTATAAATGTAAAGAATTCACAATAACGCGATGGACAGAAAAAAACCCTTTTACACAATGAACAGAAACATGAAACATGACTTCCTTGCCGCAAACTAATTTTGTTTACGTGTGTACAGCAAAAACACATCAAGTATACGGAAAAAATTAACCGAAACATTTGCCTTGTTTTTCGAAATGCGGTCTTATTTTGCGAAATAATTAAGCGGGTGACGCAATTAAACGGAACTCAACTAAGCGGTGTTTTTTCATAGACAGTTATACTGAATGATTACGTTCCATGATTTTTAGTGCAATAAAACGGGAAACTCAATTAAGCGGGGATCAGTTAACCGAAAACAACTGTATATATATTTATACACATATCTATATTTATTAAAACTTAGTTGTATATATCCTACTACTTTTACTCGCGACTTTGTCCGCATTTAGGCTATTTCGATGTGGACGCATATAGGCCTTTCCTGGGGTCACGAACATGCGTTCGTACGCTTTTAATGCGCAAGGATTATAGAAAACAAAATTTTCCTCAACATTTTTTTTGCGATTCGATAGACTTTTGGTAGCTCTATGTTTAGTGCGAGAGATAGAATTCATCGAGTTTAAGTTTTCATAATAATAGTTATAAACATGTGGTAACGAACGTACGCAAAATAGAAGTCAACTTTAGCTGACAGTATTTACACAATAAAATATTCCTATTAGTTTTTGTTTAATTGGCTTAAGTACCGGTAGCGAACATACGTTTTTTCCATATGTTTTTATACCCTTCACAAAAATGTGAAAGGGTATATATAGGTTTGTCATTCCGTGCGTAATTTCTTCGATATCAATATGCGACCCCATAAAGTATATATATTTCGGATCCTTATGAATAGCGATGACGAATGAGCGATGTCCGTCTGTCCGTCTGTCTGTACGTGTAACGGTTTTCCCAAGCCCCCTGAAGAGCTAGAGACTTCATTCTTGGACTGATCGATTGGAAGTGAGCTAACTTAGACTGGTATTGAAATTCAGAAAAATCGGAAAGACGGTTCCAGAGCTGGGAAGCTTACACCTATTTCTCGACGCAAAATTAACACCAAAAACCGATTATTTTTTTGCTTATTTGAAAATTGAACCTATTTCATGCCTTGGGACTCCTCAATTGTCCATTTAAAACTTAAAAAAAAAAAAAAATTTCCAGGGATGGGAAATTAAATTTTTGTTTGTTTGTACATTCGGTGTTTTGTGGTACATATAATAACTAAAATGTTTAAAAATTTAAAGTTTTTCTTAATTAAAACCGTTTTTGGTGTAATGAAGATTTGCATCGATGAAAAAAATAAAAAAATTTAAAGTTCCCATCCAGGGTTAGGAAATTCAAATTTTTTTTATACAATAACCTAACCAAAAATCAACTGACGTCATTTTTCCTGGTTAAAATTACTTTTTATTTCGGCAAAACAAAATTGGTATCAAAAATTAAAACAAAGGTCAAAATTTCGATTCCAGGGTTCGGTACTGCAATATTTTGTGGTACATGAAAGTAACGAAAGTGGTAACAAATTTGTAATTTTTCTTAAATAAAACCGCTTTGTACATCATGAAGAATTCCATTGGTAACAAATAATTTAAAAAATTAAATTTTCGATTCCAGGGATCGGAAATTGAAGTTTTTTTTTGACACATTCGGTATTTTATGGTACATATAATAATTAAAATATTTAAATATTTTAAGTTTTTCTTAAATAAAACCATTTTATACATCAGGAAGATTTGCATAGATGGAAAAAAATTAAAAAATTTAAAAACTCTTATCCAGGGTTAGGAAATTTTAATACTTTTTGTACATTAAAATAACTAAAAATCAACTAACGTCGTTTATCCTGGTTAAAGTTATTTTTTGTCCTTGTAAAACAGAATTGGTATCAAAAATTAAAAAAAAAACATATTTCGATTCCAGGGCTCGAAAACTGATATATATTTTAGTACATGAAAGTGACAGAAATGGCTACAAATTTGTAGTTTTTCTTAAATAAAACCACTTTATACATCATGAAGATTTGCATTGGTAAAACTTATTTTAAAAAGTTTTAATGTTCGCCTCCAGGGATCGGAAATTGAAATATTTTTTGGGCACATTCGGTATTTTGTGGTACATATAATAACTAAAATATATAAATATGAAGATTTGTATGGATGAAAAAATATTTTTAAATATAAAGTTCCCATCCAGGGTTAGGAAATTTGAATTTTTTAATACAATATCATAACCAAAAATTAATTAACGTCGTTTCTTCTTGGTTAAAATAATTTTTTATTCTGGCAAAACAAATTCGGTATCAAAAATTAAAAAAAATAAATAAAAATTTCGTTTCCAGTGTTGGATACTGCAATGTTTTGTAGTACATGAACGTGTCAAAAATTGTTACAAATTTTAGTTCTTCTTTTATAAAACCGCTTTATACATCATAAAGACTTGCATTGGCAAAACGTTATTTAAAAAAATTTAGTTTTCGTCTCCAGGAGTGGGAAATTTATTTTTTTTGCACATTTGGTATTTTGTGGTACATATAGTAACTAAAATTTTTAAAAATTTTAAGTTTTTCTTAAATAAAACCATTTTTGGTATCATGAAGACTTGCATCAATTAAAAATAAATATTAATATTTATAGTTCCCATCCAGGATTCCGAAATTTAAAATTTTTTTATACAATACATAACCAAAAATCAATTAATGTCGTTTTTTCCAAGTTAAAATTATTTTTTATTTCGGCAAAACAAAAATGGTATTAAAAATTTAAAAAAAATTAAATTTCGATTTCAGGATTGGATACTGCAATATTTTGTATAACATGAACGTTACCAAAATGGTTAAAAATTTGTACTTTTGCTTAAATAAAACCGATTTACACATTATGAGGACTTCTATTGCTAAAAAAAATTTTAAAAATTAAAATTTCTTTTCCAAGGGTGGGAAATTTGGAATATTTTTTTTAAGTAACCAAAAAACAAGTTGTTTTTATTTTTTGCTAACTGAAACTATTTTATAAGTTAGAAAGCAGACGTACGTTAGTGAAGGGTATATAAGATTCGGCACAGCCGAATATAGCACTTTTACTTGTTTTTATTATTATCACCAGGGCAACCAAATTTATGATATATCATATTATTTTTTCTGCATGTCTTACAAACATATGAGGTAGTTATTTATCCGTTTCAGATATTTTTAGGAATTTTGGCATAGATTTTTTAGAGCATATTTTGCCCTTAAGGGCATATGTTGGCATATTTTACTTTTAAGAGCATATTTTACTTTTAAAAGCAACTTTAAGAGCATATTTTGCTTTTAAAAGCAACTTTAAGAGTATATTTTGCTTTTAAAAGAGCATTTCTTGCAAAATTTTTGTTATGACTACATTCCAACTATTTTTAATGTGTACTTGAACAATTTACAACCAGGTGGCGTTCATCTAATCGACTACGGCGAACTGTGTTTAGCATATGTTGTCTTAGACATGTAATATATTCCTAAAGTAACAAGTTATTTAATGAATTCCCTAACAGGTTTATTTTTTCATTATTTTTTAAATAAAATCTTGTTTTTAAGAAAAAAAAACTTTTTAGAGCATATTTTTTACATTTTAAGAGCGTTTTTCCTGTTTATACAGCATTTTTTATGCGCTTAAAACTCTTTTTTAAAGCATATTTTTGGTTGCCCTGATTATCACCATGCATTTTCCCCTAAATATCTTAAAATTTCCATAACAAAGAACTTAATACTCAATTTATAGTGTGTAGTAGCAATTATAAGAAGAAATATATTATTTTATTTATATAGACAATTTTATTTAATATTTTTGTTTTAGTTGTTTTTATTCAATATGCCGTTAGAGCTGTGCGTAATTTAAAGTTTTGATCACAGTGTGTACATACATATATTATGTTAATTCAACTTCCTCTCCCATTCCAAATCAACTTGTGTAGATGTTTTTTTTGGTAATTTTAGGGTTCGACATACTTCTTAAATAGCCTTTAATCACCCTTATCGTGAATAGCAAGTGGAATTTTCGTTCACGTGACATTTTAATTCCACTCGAAGGGAAACATGGTATCGTGAATCTCCCGTAAAAAATTATTCCCGCAATCAATTCTCAGTGAATGTAAAAAGTGAAGAAGCTGAAAACTACATAAAAAGTCAAAAAAATTTTTACGTAAAAATACATGTAAATATCCTAAGAAATTTTAAAAAAACATAATATTCGGAATTGAAGCAGCTTTATTATTGCAAGAGAAGGCTAATCCCCTGGATTTACCAGATACATTGTAAGTAGCCAAATTCAATAAAAATTCCTTTTTAAATTAATTTTCTGTACTTCTGTAGATTTATCCAACATTACAGGTTAAACAAGCCTGCGTTTTCATACGTTCTGGATAAAATGAATAATTCTTTGCCTTCTACAAAGAAGTTATTTGGAATTCCTACAATTTTAAAACTGAGTGCCTGCTTAAGGTTTTTTGCAGAAGGAGGTTACCAAAAGGGTGTAGCTCGAGATTATGAAATAAGAATGGCACAGTCAACTTTTTCCGAGATTGTGGCAAGCGTATTGGATGCTCTTGAGGAAAATCTTTGTGGGCAGTGGATAACCTATCCGTCTGAAGCAGAATATATAGTTACAACCCAGGAATTTTACCAGAAGTTTGGGATACCTGGTGTTGTAGGATGTATTGATGGGAAAGGGAACCACAGCTTAAATGTTACACTTGTAAGTTATATTTTTGTAAATAAATACATTAATTTTTAGGTATGAATATAATATCTTTAAAGATATGTGATAGTAAAATGAGAATACGGTATGTTGATGCCACACATCCTGGAGCCTTTGTTTGGAATAGCAGTTCTTACAGAAGTGTAATCGAACGAAATCATTTGCAAAGAGGACTCCGAGTATGGCTGTTAGGTGAGAAACAAATTATATAAATAATATATATATGTGTTAATACTTATGTTGTAACAAATTTTTATAGGTGATGGCGGATACCCTTTAGAACCTTGGTTGTTAACACCATATAGAACTCCAATATCTGGCTCGAATGAACAAAAATTCAATGACGTTCATTCGAGGTGCAGGAATATTATAGAACGTACAAATGGAGTTCTGAAAGGTAGATGGAGGTGCCATTAGGGGCCACTATGAGTCAAAAAAAGCGGTTAAAATTATTAATGTCTGTGTGGCATTGCACAACATCTGCATAGCGTATAAGTGTGAACACAGCAATGAAACAACTGATATGGAGCAAATTAATCACCCCCATCTAGAAAGCGAAAAAACAGTTGAACGGAATAGGTTTCTTGCTGCTGCTAATCGTATTCGAATTAACATATCAAATTCAATAACGTGAAAATTGTTTTTTATATGATTAAAAAACATAACATAACGTTTTAATAAAATTCAATTTTGTTTGACAAAAATATTTATTTACAATTAAAAAAACAAAACAACAATTCATAGAAAAAACATAAATAAAAGTAATAATTCAATTTTTTGAACAAAAATATGTTAAAGCTATATATAACAAATATTACAAATTAATTCATTCTTATATATATCATATGTAGGTACTTTGTATTCATCTAAAAACTAATATTCGGTTTAATACTAGCAAACTATTTACTTGCGAGCGTTTTCTTTTAAGATTTGAAATTTGATTTCCTCAATTTCTAATAGCCTTTTGTTCTTTTCTATCTTGCCTTCTACTTATTTCAGGCGCAACTCTTCGCAAACTTTATGATGTCACTCTAACATTTTCAACTCCTTGGATTTCAAATCGTTGTTCTTTTCTAAAGAACGGTACACCCTTCGCATGATTGTCTCCATTTCTTTGTTGTGTGTTTGAGTGGAGCAGTACTTAATTCTTCATGCTGATCAGCCCTTTTGCGTTTAAGGAAACGTGCTGTTTTTTTCTGAAGAATCTTCTGTTGTCGTTAAGTTTTGTCTAGGTGGTGTCTTCTATTCCGGGAAGACGTTTTGGTTATCACTCACTATTATTTCATCCTGACCATCTTTTTCTGTAGATCACTGTGGTTTTCACTAGAGTGAGAACACTGTGGCAAACCAAAAATTAAGTAGTTCTCCACACCCTCTACGGACTCCTTCATCCCTACCAGCTCATATATGAATTCTTCGTTAGCTGAAAGGCACTTGGTGTGATTTGGGCTGTCCCTTTTATATTTTGTAAGTTCGGTGCAGCTTTTGAGCGAACATACCGATTTTGATCTGTCCACACCTAAAATGCAGTACATAAAAACAAACGTAAAAAGTATTCAATTGATATACAAAGCAATATACTTCCTTTTTCCCTTCCGTAATTAATTTTTGATGGGAGGGCCAGCCCTATTTAGCTCTTCTGTTAGGCATTTCCAAAACATCTTTCGAAAGCTTCACAAAGCCGCAGGCAATCGCTCTGTTGCTTTGCATTTTGTTGAGCATTATATCGGTTTGTGCCTTATTAACAAATCTTACCCTTAAAATAAAATTTACAATTTATAATAATAAAATATAATAAAACTTTGATTTGTAATAAAAACTACTTACATTTTTTGTTCTGTTCCCCACCAAAAACAAAGCGAATGAATTAAAGGGAAAAGTGAAAAAACTCGCAGGAAAGAAATCATTCACGATAAGGGGAATTTAATGTTAGCGTGAAATCACTCACGGGGAACGTCTTCACGATTGCAAATTTATGGAAAAGGAAAAAATTTCGAGGGAAAAATTATTCACGAAAAATTTTTTTTTAATTACTTGGTGATGCCCTTTCTGCCTTTTTCATTTAATATCTTAGATTTTGTTTACACGAATACGCTTCGTGTTCTTCTTCTTGTTGAGCTGCAGTTTTCTTCTTTGTCGGTATTTTTCAATCTTGCGCGTTCTTTTTCTTGCAGTTGTTCTAAAAATTTTATTTTTGGTAATGCGTAGCGACTTTTTCGCATCCCCTCAGCAGCTTACCCATCTACGAAATTAAATTTGCATTTTAAGAAAATAAATTCATAATTTAAGAAAAAAAATTTGCTTACGGTAGCGAACATACGAATTTTTGCAAGTAAAAAAAACATATTTAATTGTAAGCCAGAACTTTTGTTTTTTGCTTATAAATAAGTGATATCGAACTTAATTCAAATCTGTTTTGGCGGGCACCTGTTGACGTTTAATGCAAAAATATACAATAATATGATGTTTTCGGTAGCGAACGTACGATTAAAACATAGACTAGAAACAAAGTAAAAATTAATCGTTAATCGAACTTTTTATGTGCTACTTACACTCATTTCTTCTTAACTGATTGTAATAGAGCAATTTTGAAGAAGGAGTGCAAACATAACATGTTTTTAATATGTAAAAAGATGTTGGTCTGCACATATGACGTGCAAACGGATTTTCAAACAAAATCATTCCGTGACAGTTACATTTGATATATAAATGCGTATCAACAGAATATTCTGATTCATACATACTTTACTCTCAAATGAGTCAAACTTTTGGAACCATTCAAGAAGCTATAATGTCAGTTATCAATATCGATAACAATGTTTTGATAGATGAGAATATCAAACGTTCCTGATCAGTAAAGTGTGGCATGTATCATGAACCGAACCACTGGAAAAACGATTGCCAAATGTGGAAATATACTTTGAGAGTAAATCTCTTCGCTATGTTCACAAAGAACTTTAATCAAACAATTATTTTTGGTGATGAATATCATTTGCGAATAAATGGCTCCGTCAACAAGAAAAATTGTTGTATATGCAACGAATTCAGCACTCAAGTCTGTAACGAAGCACCATTATATTTATTAAAATTGGCAGTCTCTATCTATCTCTCTCTCTCTCTCTCTCTCTCTATATATATATATATATATATATATATATATATGTCGCTATACCATGAAATTATATAATGGATTGTAATAAAATAATCCCATTTCAATAACATCACCGTCATGCTTAATAAATTTAACTTCTTATGCACCTAAAAAACAACCGATATAATCGTTTTTAGTTTTAATTAATGTGATATCGGCAGGATATCATAAATGCTCTTTATAGATTTTTAGTAGCCTTCAGTTTGACAAAAGTCGTTTAACTGTCGCATGCATTATTTAATATACATAATTGTTAATACTTGACGAAGAGGTTTCACTGCACTACAAATAACTTCATATATTTTATAATTATGGATTTCAAGCTCGTAAAATAAAAAAACTATACAATTGCGATGTGTAGAGAGTTTAAAAAATCGTTACACAAAAATATCAGCATACGGATTTCGAGACCAGGAAGAGGTACAAATTGAATATTCTGCAAAAACATGTATTTGACACAATCATGCAGGCGTTTCTAATAATTCAGATGGATTATATTCCTTGGATGCAACTGCTGGTACAGACAAAATATTCGATATATTCTTGATTTTAGCGACTAATCGATCGGAGCAGAAAATTGTATATTCGGGAATTTCTGCTACAGAAGGTGGTTGTACCGCACACTCTGCATTAAAATTGCCATTGAATGTACAGGTGATTGAATTTCTCGAAATATTGCAAATTTCTGCTATGACCAAGGTTAAGGGATTAAAGTCAATTACTTTGTGGGATGAGTGTACAATGACAAATTAAAAATATCACTAGATTCAGGTGATCTTCGTCAACTCCTGCCGATCAAATAAATGTCTGTTTGAAATCATCAGTTCTCTGTAGATATGTATGTACAAATATTTACACTGAACTTTAGTATGCATATTCATCTACAAAATGATGCAGCTGCCCACGAGTTTTTAAAACAATTTTTATAAATTGGTGATGGTAAAATACAAATCGAAAGTACTAACGGATTGATCGATATACTAAGCAATTGCGCAATCTATAGCTAAATTAATTGAATGTGTTTATCCGAATATACTTTAGAATGATTTTTTGAGAGAACGCGCAATTTTAGCACCGAATAACATTAATATCAAAGCAATTAATTTTCAAATTCAAGCAAAACTTCCAGGTGTAGTCACGACATATAAATCAATTAACGGTGTTATTAACCAAGACGAGGCAGTGAATTACCCAATTGAGTTTCTTAATTCGTGGGAACCGGCTGGTATGCCACCGCATTGCTTGAGTCTGAAAGTTGGTTTCTTAATTATATTATTGCAAAATATTAATCCACCAAAACTGTGTAATGGTACCAGATTGGCAGCAAAAAAGTTGTTGCCAAATTTGATTAAACCTATGATCTTAACTACTACGATCTTAACTGCGAAATCAAAAGGAGAAGTTTGTTTCATACCGAAATGAAATCTATATCTCTTTAATTTGGTGCTGATTCTTTTTTGACAAAATGTTACTAAATAATTCAAAGTGATCAATGAAAGTGAAATTAAAATGATTTTAAATATCATAAAACAATTATATCGAATATAATTTATTTGTTGGGTTCCTTAGCCTACTACGCTTATTCTGATGTGATTTTTGAAAATCATTTTCATATGTGAATTCTCAAATGGTTCTTAAAAGTCTTTACATAAGGTAAGAGGTTTCAAACTCTTTAAAACTGAGTTTGAAGACTACAGATGATTTGGTAAAGTACCAATGAAACCTATATAGACATTGCTTAACCATCCAACAAATAAATTTTATTTTGTAAGAGTAGTATTATGACAATATGTCAAAGAGTAAATATAAGAAAATATTTCTTTGATGTACATAAGCAATAAAAACAAAATTTGTTAAGAAATAAACAAATATATAATATTTCATTTATTGCAGTAAATAGCAAACCGTAACGACTATATACATATATGATGAAAACTTGGCTTAATTTATAAACGGAAAAAAGTCTAAGAACATCTAAAATTTCAAAACTTGTTGAAATTCTAAAAGAATCGTTCATTTCAAAATTGCATAAATTCGAATACGCATAAAACGGGACCCGAGTGTATATATATTAATATACATATATGTATATGTATATGTATATGTATATGTATATGTATATGTATATGTATATGTATATGTATATGTATATGTATATGTATATGTATATGTATATGTATATGTATATGTATATGTATATGTATATGTATATGTATATGTATATGTATATGTATATGTATATGTATATGTATATGTATATGTATATGTATATGTATATGTATATGTATATGTATATGTATATGTATATGTATATGTATATGTATATGTATATGTATATGTATATGTATATGTATATGTATATGTATATGTATATGTATATGTATATGTATATGTATATGTATATGTATATGTATATGTATATGTATATGTATATGTATATGTATATGTATATGTATATGTATATGTATATGTATATGTATATGTATATGTATATGTATATGTATATGTATATGTATATGTATATGTATATGTATATGTATATGTATATGTATATGTATATGTATATGTATATGTATATGTATATGTATATGTATATGTATATGTATATGTATATGTATATGTATATGTATATGTATATGTATATGTATATGTATATGTATATGTATATGTATATGTATATGTATATGTATATGTATATGTATATGTATATGTATATGTATATGTATATGTATATGTATATGTATATGTATATGTATATGTATATGTATATGTATATGTATATGTATATGTATATGTATATGTATATGTATATGTATATGTATATGTATATGTATATGTATATGTATATGTATATGTATATGTATATGTATATGTATATGTATATGTATATGTATATGTATATGTATATATGTATATATATATATATATATATATACAGTATGTCAAGCATGAGTTTACACACTAAAAATAAATTAGATTTTTTTTACGTCATTAGTCAAAAATTATACATCTTGCCTTTTTGCACCGATTTTTTTGATTTATTGTAATTATATGTAATGCCTACAAAGATGTACAACAAAAAAATTTCAAGGTTAGCGTAACATAAGAGAAAAGTAGAACAAAAACAATTATTACTTAGTTTTGTTAGTGTCAAACAACTCTTTACACATTTTTTGTTTTTCTATTTTTTGCACCAACAACAAAGTTAACTTTGCATTTCCCGTTATTTTTCATGTGCGTTGTTAATTTCTGTATATTTTTTAATTACTTGCCAAGAAGTTTTTGTTTTGTGCGCATCGTTTATTGAAAAATTTGTTAATATATAATATGCCAGGAAAAAGGTTATCTTATAATGTAATCCAGTTAATTTATTACAATCTCCACTTGGGAAAGAGCGTGAGCGAATTGTCAGAAATGTTTTCAGTGTTTCGTAAGACAATTTAGAATATAAAAAATCGAGCAGAAAATGAGAATAGATTGGAGTTAAGGAAAGGTGGTGGTCCAAAACGAAAAATAAATAAACGTGTGGAGCGCGTAATTATGAGAAAAATCATACAAAACCCCCAAATTTCTACAAGGACTATTGCTAGAGAGGTTCAGGAAGAATGTGGCACTATTGTATCTCATGAAACAGTCCGCCAGTTGTTATTGAGCAAGCAGTACTCATCAAGAGTAGCTCGAAGAAAACCTCTGCTTTCCGCATCAAATGTAGAAAAACGGCTTTCCTTTGCCACTTTGAACGTTACACAGCCAACGGAATATTGGGATAACGTTATTTTCTGCGACGAAACCAAGATTATGCTCTACTACAATGATGGGCCAACTAGAGTATGGCGCAAGCCCTTAACCTCACTAGAAAATCAGAACATTATCCCAACAGTAAAATTTGGAAAACTTTCGGTAATGGTTTGGGGGTGCATCTCGAGCAAAGGTGTTGGAGACATATCGTTTATAGAATCAACGATGGATGCACGTCAATATCTAGATATTTTGAAGAAACATCTGACAAGCAGTGCTGAAAAATTCGGGTTTATAAGGGATGGAATTCCTCAATTTAAATTTTACCAGGACAAGGATCCTAAACATAAGTCCCATATGGTTCGTATGTGGCTCCTTTATAACTGTGGAAAAGTTATAGATACCCCTGCTCAAAGTCACGACCTAAACCCCATTGAAAATTTGTGGGTCTATTTGAAGAGAAGAGTCGCTAAACGTCAACCAACAAGCAAAGTATCTCTAAAAACCGCGATATTAGAAGAGTGGCAGAGTATACCAGCTAATTATGATTTGAAAAAGCTGGTTAGTTCCATGAAGAAGCGCTTACAATGTGTGGTAGATGCCAATGGTGGCCATACTAAATATTTAAAAAATTTAATGCATTTTTTAATAATTTAAGATACCAGGAAGATAAATTTTTAATTTTGTGTAAAAAGTTATTTGACGGTACCCAACCTGAGTAATATTTATTTTTGTTTTATTTTAGCTTGTTTTAAACTAAATTTGATAATTTTTTTACGTAATATTCTTCTAAATATGTAAATAATTACAATAAATACAAAAAAAAACATGGTATATAAAAACAAGTGTATTTACTTTGCTAACAAAGTTAAAAATATATAAATTTTTCTTGTGTGTAAACTCATTCTTGACACACTGTATATAAATATATACATATATAAATATATATATATATATATATATATATATATATATAAATATACATATATATATATATATATATATATATATATACATATATACATTTATAAATATATATATGTATATATATATATATATATATATATATATATATACATATATATATTTATAAATGTATATATGTATATATATATATATATATATATATATATATATGTATGTATATATATATATATATATATATATATATATATATATATATTTATATATGTATATATTTATATATATATATATATATATATATATATATATATACATATACATATACATATACATATACATATACATATACATATACATATACATATACATATACATATACATATACATATACATATACATATACATATACATATACATATACATATACATATACATATACATATACATATACATATACATATACATATACATATACATATATGTATATTAATATATATACACTCGGGTCTCGTTTTATGCGTATTCGAATTTATGCAATTTTGAAATGAACGATTCTTTTAGAATTTCAACAAGTTTTGAAATTTTAGATGTTCTTAGACTTTTTTCCGTTTATAAATTAAGCCAAGTTTATATATATATATATATATATATATATATATATATATATAGAAGACCTTGTCTCTACGTTCAAAGACAAAAAGACATAAATATATATATGTATATATATATATATATATATATATATATATATATATATATATAGAAGACCTTGTCTCTACGTTCAAAGACAAAAAGACACAGGGCTATATATGTATATGGTAGTAGAAATTGCTGCCCGTGCTATCCATGGAAAGAGTTGGAGGAATGGTACAAAAGAGTACTGTGTAGTTGTGACGTTAGATGTGAAAAACTCATTCAACACAGCAAACTGGCTTCTTATTGTTGATGCTTTAGCTCGATTAGACATGCCAGAATATCTACTAAGAATAGTTCAGGATTATTTCCGAAATAGAGAATTGATCTATGATACCGATGTAGGTATGAGAAACGCAGGATTAGTGATTGGACCATTATTGTGGAATGTATAGAGATGGGATTCTACCCGGTATTTACCCCATGTGTAGGTAAATACCGGGTAAAAACCTTTTTTTGGTATTTATTTGGGTATTTACAAAATGAATTTCAAATGCAGCATATGTCATCAATGGTTGTCAACCAGCTAAAACGTCATTTCAAATAAAATTTATTTTAATGTTTTTAACACTACGTGCATTGTTAAAAATCAAAAAGCGGATTAATTTATTCATTAAAACTTGAATAAACCGAATTAACATTGTGGAAAAGGTATGTTCTTATTAGTGAAGCTAATATTGATGAAGTGCAAAAATAAACTTATATCGCGTTTAGGTATAACCATGGGAAGACCTAAAAATGGAAAAGTATGGAAGCATTTTGCAACAAGCGCAGGCAACGCCAAATCAGTTCTTTGCAGATACTGTGATAAGGTGTATAAACTGGCAAATGTTAATAAAATGGCAAAACATTTATTTGATTGCGTCAAATGTCCAGTTATGGTGAAACGAGAAATCTATAAAACGAATCCAAGTGAACTGACAACAACTTCATCAGAAAATTCGACTCAGTTCAGCGATGCTCTTAGCTCATCGGATTCTGTCCAAGCATCAAAACTATGCCCAAAAATGTCTGATGAGCGCAAAGAGTACCTTCATGAGAAACTGGTCAAGGCTATCATTGTATCTGGTGCTCCATTTGCAATGGTGGAACACCCGCTGTGGATGGAGTTTTTTGAAAAATTGCAACCTGTATATAAGTTGCCAAATAGAAAGGCGATTCCGAATGTAATGTACGATGGAGTACTAAGGCTGAGTTTACCTGAAAGGCCAAATATAGCAGGATTCGCTGGCGACATAGCGTCAGTGTGTGAAGCCAAAGAGTTCTTAGACGCAGCAACCATGGGATTAACTCTAGCTGATCATAAAACCGAAGCGGTCTTGATTAGTAGCCGTATAGCTTGTTGTATACAATCAAAAGCATTTCTGAAAATCTAGCCGTGATTATTGAAACACGTATATCTTTTCTTAAGCACTTGCGATATATAGCATCCGAGGCATCAAAAACCTGCCTGGCGCTATCTCGGATCATGCCAAGTACAACAAGACCAAAGTATCTTCAGTGGAAACTGCTCGCTGGAGTAGTAAGGAGCCTTATTATATATGCACACCCAGTATGGTCAGGTTCACTTAGATACTCCGCTACTACTTTATTTTATTCTTTATTGACAACTAAATTGAGATTTTGTTTTTCATTTTGCCTTATAAATACTTTTATTATTATCCAAAGGATTTCTAATTGTATAAAGGTGTAGAAAAATAAAATAGAGTCATATCGAATAAAAGTTGTTTGCTGGGTTTTGGTTTGTATAAGTTTCATAGCCGACTACACTTATTATAATGTGCTTTTTGAAATCATTTGTGAATTTTCATAGTTAATTTATTAATATAATTCTCAGATGGTTTATAAAAGTCTTTTGATAAGTTGAGAAGTTTGAAACTTTTCAAAACTGTGGTTGATGTCTACTGACGATTTTCTAAAAAGCGCCAATGAAATGCATATAGACATTGCTTAACCACCCAACAAATAAATTTCATATTATAACAGTACAATGACAGTATGTCAAATAGTTAATTTACATATATATATATATATATATATATATATATGTATATATATACATATATATATATATATATATATATATATATATATATATGTATATATATACATATATATATATATATATATATATATATATATATTTATATATATGTATAAAAAATCGACAATTATAGTGAAACAAAAGATCCGTTGAAATCATAGCCTTATGTAAGCCATATTCATTAGGTCGGGACGCGTTGAATCACTGATTAATTTTGAGTGAGTGCAACTAAATCTGCAGGTATGTGTAATAGTGCTTTTACATTGGCATGGTTTAAATAAATTCTGGCTTTAGCGTTTAGCCATGCAAAATAATTTGGAATGGTTGTATGAAATGCATTCCAAGCTTTAAGTATAACGAAAACATCTGATAATAAGTCTGTTCGTTTACCCCAAAATTTGCACAAATTTGTACTGGATTTTACTGAAATGCGTTCGTTTACACATAAATTTGCAAAAGAGAGAAGCAGTTGAGAGAGTAAAGTGACAGTTGTTTGACTGAGAGTCTGCAAATTTTTACTGGACAAATTTTTGCCAGTAAAATCCAGTAGAAAAGAAAAACATATGATTCAATAATATGATTCAACCAAAAGTAAGCAAACAAAAAGCATAAAATTAAAAAAAAATATATTTAAAAGAAGAAAAGCAGAATTAAAAGTGCAGCAACAAACGAAAATAATTATTTTCAACGTGAAACATATTAAATAAGTGTTTAATAATCACACATTGTATGTTCCGAAATGTTTCAGGAGAGCATACAATATCAAGTTTTCTTTTTTAGCATCCATGGTAAAATTTTTGTCTTTTAATTGCTTTATTTACATTAATGTGTTAGAGATGTAAAGGTAACATATATATATATATATATATATATATATATATATATATATATATACATATATATACATATATGTATATATATATATATATATATATATACATATATGTATATATATATATATATATATATATATATATATATATATGTATATATATATAGGAATACTTCTTATGGCATATTATTCAGGGTACCGAATATCAAAAATTAGATATTGATGTATTGTCGTATGTTATTTGCCCAGAAGGAAAATTATAAATTATGTACCAGAAATAAACAAGTGTTAAAGCTTCCATAGAAGTACTATTAGTAAAATATTTCGCTAGGAGTTTGTAATTATTAAAAGACATTACATCAAATACCAAAAACATTATATACCGGGTAGTCATAACAACACATATTTTACAACGCTAACGTTTTTAGTGATCAGCTGTCTTGATTAACCTGCAAGTTTTTGCAATTTTTCCATTCGCGTACTTTTTTTGTGCAAGAGACATTCTGGAGAGTAACATTTTCAAATAACCCAGAATTTACTCAACTACTGGATTTTACTGGAAAAGTAAACAAACGCACCTAATGTGTGAGAAATGCACTGCAAAATACATCACATGTACATATTTTCTTTCAGGGTTTCCATGATTTTGTATGAAATAATGTGTTCTAAATCATTTATTTGCCCTGGATAGGACTTTTCATAAATTTAATATATTAATTTCAACGTTCTTGCAAACAATATTCCAGTAATCCCTTGATGTAAGTCGTGATAAAAATATATAATAAATAAATCGAATTTAAAATTGCTCACACGTACATACCTTGGTATATTGCTTAGAAAGTTTATTTTATTTAAAATCAAAATTTGTTTTAAATTTGACAATTCAGTACCAAAAAAAGCTGTAACGAATATACAGTATAGAAATTCGATATTTAAATATTAGTACCTATTTATATATCGAATTTTTTTAAGAATTCTATAGTGAATTATAAGATACAATACATAGTGCATAAATTTAATGAAAACATGAACAAAAATTAATGTACATATGTATCTGCGATATGCATATTAATCAATAGAATCAGTTGGTATTTCAGAAATAAACATTTCTATATTATCATCCACAGAACGACTCCTCGCTCTTGTAACAGGTGCATGCGATTAAATGGGCTTATCAATTCGCTTTTGAGGTAACGTTGACTTTTTCTGTTCGTACAGATCCTGGTAGTAAGCAATGCTGGAATTAATTGATCGCATTGTCAGTTCAACTCTTTCTTATTAATCTAGTCTAAGGGCTCTGAAGGTTTTGCTAATGGAATTTAATATTCGTCTGGAAAAATTTCAATATCTGAAATCCCTTCTTCTGTTTCAGGTTTATTTAAGGAATTTTTCAGTGCAAGTAGCTCCGAGTTAGTCGGTATCTTCGATGTGAGAAAAAGTTAATGGGCCAAGTTTACAATTTCTTTATTTATATAGCTAAGGTTTTCATCATTTACTTCAGTTACGCATACAGGCCAAACATTTTTCCATGAATTTCTCAAGGTTGTTACAGAAACCTCTCCCCAAATTTTTTATGCTGTTCACTGCTTGAAAAACATCATATTTCTGCCAAAACTGTCGGACAATGTTGTTTTTGTCATTTAGTTCTAATTGTTTGACAATTGCCGCAATAAGTTCGTCGCAAGTAATATTTTTTGAATACTGCAGTAGCGCCCTAGTCCATAGGCTGAATAAGACCCTTAATATTTGGAGGTAAACAGATGGTTTTTATGTTATCATTTATGCAATTAAAATTGATGGAATGGCCCGGAGCATTATCAATCAAAAGTAGTGCTTTGTAAGACAGATTATTTGTTTCACAATATTTCTTAACTTCAAGGCAAAAATATGTCATAAACAAATCATCAAAGAGTTTTGCTGTCATCCAAGCTTTTTGTTAGACTTTTCATACTTGTGTACTAGTAATAATTTAAGCTTGAAGTCTTCTGCAACATTACCTCCGAACAAAGGCGTAAGCCTATCTTTCGAAAATTTTGGCCCAGCTGCGAACTTTTCTTCTTTCAATATAAAAGTTCTTCCTGGCATGTGCTTCCAGAACAGCCGGGTCTCATCGGCATTGAAAACTTGCTGTGGCGTATAGCCACCTTCATCAGTTATATCTTCGAATGTTTTCTTAAAACTTTTAGCAGCTTCACTGCCTGCAGTTGCGGATTCTCCAATAACTCTTATACTATGAAGCTGAGCCCTTCTCTTAAAATTTTCTAGCTATTCCCCGCTGGCATTAAAACAAATATCAGCTTTTCTAGATCGTTAACCAAACATATCGCTTTTCTTCGAATGACCTTCGAAGTTACTGGGATAAAAAATTTTTTTTTGCTTGAGTACTTTATCCACAATATCAATGCGATTTCCATTTTTTTCCAATATTAAAGGCCTTCTTTTAGTGGTAGCTTCAAGATAAGCCTTGCCGATGTTGCACTGTTACGAATTTCAGCGACTTATTTTATTATTGTTCTTAGGGCCATTATTACAACTTGGTGTTATCTTAAAGTGAGATTTTATCGGTCGGATAAACACATTTTCATTATTACAACTTTCCTTTAATCTAAAAATGTGCGATATATTAAAGGCAAGTTCGCCTTTGCGATAAGTTTTACCAGGAGAATTTATGTTTATATTACCATATTTTCTTATTTTTTAATATGGTAGCACCAAACATAGGTCTTCTTCACTTGAAAAGTTTTTTGCCCGTCTTCTCACAGCTCGCACGATTGTTTCCTTAGATGCTTACATTTTTTATTTTATAACACAAACTTATATTTTCAAAAACAAAAGCTTCATATATTTTTAAAAGGTAAAAATAAGTGCGTCCTTGCCGCTACAGTTTTTCCCGGTCTAAACAATCTTTCAAAAATAGTCGGTAATTGCTAGTGGTATTGCCACACAATAAGAAATATACATTTAATATTACTGGCAAGTTGTAATAATGAAAAGTTGCTACCGGCCACTTTATCGTCTTGTTATGCTAACGTTGGCATTTACTACCACCAACTTTGTCGTCAAGTTGTAATAATGGCCCTTACTGTAGTTGGCGGCAGCACCATCGTACTGCCAATGTTAAAAGCCTTCTCTCCCTTATCATAACGGCGAATAACTTCTAATTTATTTAATTTTAATTATGAGCTAGTTCTTTTTTCCCAAAATCTTATTAAAAAATTCAAATTGATCAGTTGAGTGGTTTTAGCTAGTTCCTATGCGCATTTCACTGGGGGTAAATGCAGATCATCAGGGAACCTTTACCCAACACTTCCTAGAATAACTAAATACATTTATTTCATACTTCCACTTTACTAAGTGAGAAGCTTTGAAACCAAATATCAAAGTCACAACAAGAACTCACTGATCAATTTTCCTTTTTTATTTTCTTACGTTTTATTCTACAACTGGTTGGCTAAAACCCCTCAACTAATCAATTTGAATTTTTTAGTAAGATTTTGGGAAAAAAGAACTAGCTTATAATTTAAATTAAAGAGTTAAAAAAACCCCAATATAAACAAACTTCTAATTTAGTTTTTAAAGAAATTATATTTATTTTTCTTTGAGAAGCAGAAACTTTATCAGATGTATGATTCGAGCTCATAATACCGTCCGTTGAGTTTGACTAACAAAACTATAATGGATGCATGTCCAGATAGAAAAGGAGTAGTAGTATGTAATGGTAACAGTAGAAAAACAAACGCTACCAACACACTAAACGATTTGAGCTCAACACAGCGATTCCACGGTTTTTGCTATTATGTACATAAATTGTGACCAACCGAGCTGACGTAAATCGAATAACGACGCAAATTGATTTTTGAAGACTTAAGATATTTGACAAGGTAAATCAAAACAGCGTAAATTGTGGCGACGTAGATCAAGGGATTACTATATTCACATCATCTTAAAGTATAAAAGGTGAATGAGTATGTTTTCCCAACACTTATGACACCATAAAAATCTACAACACACTCTTGTCACTGCTAAATTTGTTAAAGTTTTCTTACATATACATATATGTTGACACGCTTGTGTAGAAATTTTCACACAACATAACCAGCAAAACCATGGCCTACTAGGAATCCTAAAAATGGTATGGTATACCGGTTTATAACAGACATTTTCAATACTTTACTGTATTATAATTCTAAGCCCTCATCGAGAAACCAAAAGCTGATTTATAATAGCTGTAAAAATTTCGTAGCTGCCATCAGTGTGGCCATTTTGGCATTTTTGCGGCAGTCATAAATTTACCATTTTGCAGTTAGCATTTTTTTTAGCATTTTTCAATTACATATTTTGCATATTTCAGCATTCTTTATTTTATTCAAAATATTTATTTTTACTAAATAATAATCTTAATTTCAAAGTCTACCATAACTTAAATCTGAAACCCAGGCTTTAAATAAATCTATTTTTATATTGTGTTTGAATGTAAACCTCAAATGTCAAAGTTTTCGTTGTTAAAGAAATTTCTAGAGTGGCAGAAACTAAATTCATATAATTAGTTAAATAAGAATTCAACAGTTGACTTTTGGGTATATGTGCATGAATATAAAAATGCACAAAATGAAAATTCCTGCAGTGAATTAGCTACTTTAGCTCATGGTTTTGCCATTTAGCAACGCGGAGGTTGAAAGTGTTTTTGGTGGCATGAATCTGATAAGAACGAAAATTAGAAATAGAATGATGTTAGTTGTTTATATTCGGAATGGTTTGAAAAGGTTGCGAAAGTTTTAAAATAACGAACGATCTAATAAAAAATGCGAATAGAACATATGTATGTTACAATGATATCTCGATCAACTCTTGAGAACCTGAAGAAGAAGAAAATTACGTACATACATATTTGATTTATATATAAAATTTATTTATTTAAATGTAGTTAATGAGTATAATCCTTACAGACTATGAATATGATATGAAATACTATTTAATAGCCATTAATGGTTGATGTTATTTTGATTTTTTGTTAATTTTATAATAATTCAATGTGATATTGAATTTAATGATACCTTTTATTAAAATAAAACTTTTTATGAATGTACTCGTATGTATGTACATATACATACTTCAAGCTATATATATTGTGTTACTTTTTAATCATTTTGTGTCATTAAAATGATGTGCAATAAGTATTTATAGGGAAGAATCATGAACAATTAACCATTTACAAAGAAATTTTAACTAAAGTAACAAAAACTAATACAATTAAAATTTTAGCATTATTTTTTGGCAGTTTACGATTCTCTATCATTTTTTAGATTTATTTTAAGGCCGATTTAGCTGTAAAATATTTTTGGAAATGGCCACACTGGCTGCCATTATTGTTCATGCCTACCCAATTAGGCAGCCTTCGGTTCCAGAGTGTAATCTGCTAAAATATATATACTTAGCCCTAAAGTCCATTCCTGTAAACTCTCGCTAGTTTTAACCGCAAGGCTATCGTTACCTGATTTTTGTGCTATTATTCGATTTTAAAATACATAAACCGATTACCACGTGATGGAATGTGATTGTTTTAGTTTTCGATTATGATAAAAAAAAGTCGAGAACACTAACTGATCAGATATATATCTTCGGAGTTATTCAAAAAAATAATTACTTTCGCATTTGTTCGTTCACGATATCGGTTAAAGTGATTTTGACCCGATTTACGGTGATCAAAATGTCAAGAGTTAACAAGTTTCTGGAATTGATCGATTAAACCGTTTAAAAGTTATTAAGATAACGCTTTGTATGTTCTTCTTCGAAGTTTTATCGAGATTTTTCGAAATCCTATGGTTTGAATCGGTTTAAATGCACAGGAAACGCGTACAGTTTTATATAATTTTTTTTAGCCATTCAAAAGTTGTGAGCGGATCACACACTACCTACAGATATATTGAAGATTTCTCGGAATTAATCAGGGAAGATTGTGAAGACCTCATAACGAGGAGACCTGATAAGAGCTCCAATATTTAAAAGCTAGTAAATCCAATAACAAATCAATAAATATTTAAAGACAACACTGAAGATGCACATTGTCGATACCTGCAACAGTAGAACATTTAGCGTGATTCGAATGCCGACCATCTTTATGTATTTATACTAAAGTAAAATATACTTTACCACAATAACAAATTTATTTCAAGTTTTTTAATAAGTAAAATATCAGGGGAAACGCAAAAATGGCATACAGCACAAACCGTTCAGTTCACAAATTAAATTCTTTGTCAATCTTATGACAATTAAATGAAACAACTATTTTCTAATTTAGTAAAGCATCCACCGCAGCAGTATTGATCATTTTTGCTGATATGATGAAAAGATATTGTAATAAAAAACTCAAATTCTAGATTTGATCTTACATATGTACATATAATTTTTTCAGGAATAAATAACTTTTAATGTTGTTAGTTTATCTTGGTCAATAAATTAGTTTAAAAAAATTTATTTTACAGGAAACTCACAAAATAATATTTTAAATAATATTTTTAGGAATTTCCATAACTCCTTTCAGAATTTATTTATGTACAACATTCATTCACTCGATAGTAGATAATAAATCTGTAATTAATATTCTTTTCATTATAACATTGAATACCAATGGCAATAACATTTTTACACCGCACTAGGGATTGACAGATCATATTATAATCCTTGGTTAAATTATCCTGGGATTTATCGTACTAAGTGACTGTGGCATTGCCGCACATTGACATTATTTGTGTTCTTGTTTTTATATGTTTTTCAACACATCATTTTGAGTTTATAATGCATGGAACAGAACTAGCTAGAACGATGAATTACGCTCAAGAGAACTAATTCCTCAGTACCCAGCAAAATTTACATTCCGCCGGGAATCAGATTTGTAACCGACAGACACCCAAATCGGATATGCCAACCTGCTTCGGCATTACATAATTCTTGTTTGCAATGTTTTACATGAGATGTATTTTCGTTGGGTAAGTTTCTCTTTCATACGAAATGCACTAACGACGAAGATATATCAGCTGTCATGTCGGATAAACTTGCTTACCCCTTATTTATACCGTCCAACTGCTAAGCTTATCACCCATTCTTCTTTGAATCCCCAATACAAATATTTGTGGCTTTTGACATTAATTATCGTCATTTTGAAAAAAATTCATATATTCATTAGTCCTTAGAGTTGCAAATAAGAGAGCAGACCAAATTTGAAAAGTACAAAACTGTGAACTTATTTTTTTCCCTCTGCCTCTCTCGCCATAAAACCAATTAGCACCTGCATTGCCTAAAAATGGGCTTGAGGATGTTTGGAACTTTTTGTAAATAAAGTTGCAGGTCTACACAAGACATAAATACATATACATATTTACAAGAGATTGTTGTTAAAATAATTTTTATATATCATGTTTGCATAATACAAACAAAAGACATAGTGCTTAATTTTGTATCATTAACTCCTGTCATAAAACAAATTGGGGCTCGAATGGAATTTACGTGATTGCAAACAATCTTGTTCTTTAGCACATTCATGTAATGATATGAATAAACACTTTCTTAAAAAATTAATGTATTTAATTACTGCCGATTTCAAATAATGCGATTTATAAATATCTGCCATTATATTATATTACACCACAAAAAGATTAAAAAGAATTCTAAAGTCTTGTTTGGTAAGTAGCAACTTTATAATATCGTTTGTAAATGTTGAACGTGTTTGCACTTAAGATGTCATTCGAGAGTATCTAATTGTATGTATGTGTGAACAGCTAAAGACAAACAGTGTGGGCTTTGTTTTACATCTCTTTTATCTTGTAATTTACTTTAACTTCCGGGAATAAATAATTTAATATTAAAGAAGATTCGTAGGAGAGAAGAATTTTCTAGTAAAGCAGTTTTCATGCCTTCTTAAATTTTACTATGTCATTGTGTTTGTTGTTGTCTAAATTAAAACTTGCAAAAACTGCTTAACCCGGCGCCGGGGGGATGGGTCATAACTACCCGTCATTTTTCGAATTGATTGTGGTTTTAAAAATGTACTTCTCTTCTCTACGCTCTTCTCAGTAGCTGGAGATATTGAATCTCTCTGAATGTTATAAATTTCAAATCAGTCTCATGGCGATTGTACTTCGAGTAACACGTGCTTAAAGTTAAAAAAAGTAAATATGCCCCTTCCCGCAGTTAACGTAGCTATTTTGCGCCATTTGTATTTCATGTATGTATTTGTATTTCATGCATATCAAATACTATGATGGTTAATGATGATTCTTCCAAATGATTTTTCTTACTTTTTAGTAACATTAATTAGTCATAAAACCATAAAAATGTCAATTTAATTTAAAGTGTGATAAAAACGAAAGTTTTTATTATATTTAAGCTAGACGAAGCCTCCTTTGTTAACTTTTTTAATATGAAATGTTTTTTGTTTAAAAATAAAAATATATACGTTTTTTTTAACAAAGTCATGTTAATGATATATTTTTTTAGCTATACGATAGTTTTCTTTGTACATGAAAATCCGTCACTGATCCGTACCACAAACGAAGTTGACTTAAATTCATTGATTCTTTTAGTTATTAAAAGGACTGATAAGTGATATAAAATAACTGATAACCAGGTCAACCAAATCTATGATATATCATATTTTTTTCTGCATGTCTTACGAACATATGAGGTAGTTATTTATCCGTTTCATATATTTTTAGGAATTTTGGCATCGATTTCTTAGAGCATATTTTGGCATATTTTACTTTTAAGAGCATATTTTACTTTTAAAAGCAAATTTAAGAGCATATTTTGCTTTTAAAAGCAACTTTAAGAGCATATTTTGCTTTTAAAAGAGCATTTCTTGCAAAATGTTTGTTATGACTACATTCCAACTATTTTTAATGTGTGTCAAGTACACAACCAAAGCGAATTGAATTTTGCAGACTAGTGTAATGTTTATCTTATTCTATTTATATATAAAAAGACGTTGGGCCTTAGCTTCTTGGTTGTTTAATATTTAAGATTTGAACACCAACCGCCGAAATTTTTCATTCGGCTTCCAAAACTAGCTGCCACTCACCCTGCCTTTACACATGCAAGTAATTACTTGCAAGTTGTATATATGTACATATTATCATCGGAAATGTTGATGAAATAGCCGAATTCCATGCCAGTTGCATGAAAGTTTACACAGTCAAGTGAAAGTTCATTTTCAAGATGTCGTCGGTTTATTAGTTTTATAATTGCCGATTGATTTAATTTTGGCTCCATTTTTATTTGGTTTTGTTTATTAATCAGAGTTACCAATGGGATAAGTGGGATACGTTTTTATGGAAACAATTGGAATTAGTAATTATTATTGCATTTTCTAATGAAATTGATGTTTTAATATGAAACCAATTGTCTACTTTATGTATATTTTCAAAAAAAACCAAGAAATATTTTAAAATAAGTTAAAATTATAATTATTGTTTCCTCAATTTGGTAACACTGTTTATATATTTGACATTAACTTGCTGCAAGTGTCAAAAAATCACTGTCTGCTAAAATCTATTGCAAGTTGATCTGCAAGTACGCTGCAAGTACGAAAAATATGGTTGTCTTAGTAAAAAAGTGTGAGTGTGTTGAGTTTTTCGAACTTGCACTTGCATGTGTAAAGGCTGGGTCAAGGCAAGTCCATGCAAGGTGATTTTCAAAAAAATGTACTGAAAAATATGACAACAAAGCATTTGACATCCGAACTAGATCAAAAGTACAAGCGGAGAAAATGAGCAAAAACCAATCACCTGATCTGTCGAGGCCAACTGTTATGAATTCGGCATGGCATTAAATGAATATGCTACTTTTTAAGCAACTCTTAAAAACTTTATAAAAAAGACATATTTCTTATCGTTACGGAGTTTGAGCGTACTAGTTTTTAATTCCCAATTCTTTAAGTCGGAGGTGGAAATATCAAAAGTTCTCAATTCTTAATACATACATGGTTAAAGTTCTTCATTCTTAATAGTTAAAGGTATCGTTCAAAAAGAAATGTGAGTTGAGTATATATATATGTAAATCCAAATTGTTGCTATCTACAGTTCTTTTTTTTAGAAAATGCCAAAACAAAAGTTGTCTCAGGCAACTAAATGAAGGAATATTGTCAAAGAGCACACAGAATTTAAAACGGACGGAAAAGTTCTTCGCTGCACCTTGTGCAATAAATCTGTGTCCGTAGGTAGAACTTTTTTCGTCAAACAGCACGTAGAAAGTGCGAAACATACCCAATTAAAGGAAAGACATGCAAATCAAGGTAAATCTCAGGCGTTCTTGTTTGAATCGGCTGCGCAATCTTGCAACAATTTTTTCTTCGAAGAAAAGTTATGTGAAGCATTTGTATCTGCTGACATCCCTTTGTATAAACTTAGAAATGAAAACATTAAAAAACTTTTCGAGACATTTACGGATTACAAAGTTCCATGTGAATCTACCCTTCGTTCGAAGCATATCAACAGACTTTACACAAACTGCATCGAAAATATAAAAATATGCTAAAAAATCAATATGTATGGGTATCGATTGACGAAACTATGGATGGTAAAGGAAGAAATGTAGCAAACGTTATAGTTGGAATATTGAGTTCTGATGAAGGAACTATAAAAAAAGTTTTTATTAAACACCATAATCCTAATTAAAACTAATCATTCGACAATCGCAAAACTTTTTGATAATTCTATTGAAATCTTAGATGGTAACTTTAATAAAGAATTGGATTTACTTTTTGTAACAGACGCTGCTCCATACATGGTGAAAGCCGCCATAGCCATTAAAACGTTTTACACAAAAATGGCACATATAACATGTTTAGCCCATGGTCTTCATAGAGTTTGTGAAACTATAAGGGATCATTATGAAAATGTGAACAAAATAATTTCTAATGTTAAAAAGATTTTTCTAAAAGCACCATGCAGAGTAGAAGTATTTAAAGAAATGTATCCGGAACTTTCTCTCCCACCTGAACCAATAACAACCCGTTGGGGTACATGGATTGAGGCTGTACATTATTATGCTACCAATAACGAAAAAGTTTTGAAAGTTTTAGATAGTTTAACAGATGATGCTCAATCGATTAAAATTGCCAAAGAAGCTTTACGTAAATCTAAAACAAAAACAGATTTAGTTTTTATTGCATTGAATTATGGATTTATTGCCAACAATATCAAAAAATTTCAAACTACTGGTATTTCCCTAACTGAGCAAATAAAAATACTGAACGACACCGTTAAAAAGATCGACAATGTGCCTGACTCCGATTCTAAGCATATTGTTCAAAATAAGTTAAAACGAGTTATGGATAAAAACAAAGGCCTTGAAACAATAAAAATTATTTGTAGTCAGCTGAATGATTCTAAAGCAAGCCCAACTTCAGAATATGATGTGGGCGAAGTTTTGTCTTTTAAATATGCTCCAATGAATTCAGCGGATGTAGAAAAACGTTTTTCTTTTTATAAAAGTATTTTTAGAAGCAACAGACAGAACTTTCTTTTTGAGAATTTAAGTGAACACGTCGTCATTTATTGCAATTCCAATATGAATATATTAATATATTTCACAGACTTATACTTGTACAAATTTGCTTACAAAGTAGTTTTTAATTCGTATTTTATATTACATAAATTTGTATGTACATATGTATTTAGCATATGTTGTCTTAGACATGTAATATGTTCCTAAAGTAACAATTTATTTAATGAATTCCCTAACATGTTTATTTTTTATTTTATTTGTTCATTATTTTTTAAATAAAATCTTATATTTTAAAGAAAAACAAAACTTTTTAGAGCATATTTTTTACATTTTAAGAGCATTTTTGTTGTTTTTTACAGCATTTTTTATGCGCTTAAAACCCTTTTTTTAAAGCATATTTTTGATTGCCCTGCTGATAACTAACAAATTTAATAACTGTTCCTTTGGTTCCATATATGTTTTTTCATATAAATTGTTAATTGTTAATATATCGATTGTAGCATTTTAAGTGAACCAATTTAGATGATTATTTAGTCAGAACAAAGACTATAATATTATAGAGTCTTTGCTTTAAGCTTTGGAAATTCAGTTCGATACTATTGCGATTCAAACAAGAATTAATATGCACAATTGGCTGTAATTATAACTTTAGACGGTAATAAAAAATAGCTGATTTTCATATATTAAAATTTTTTCAAACCTGGCTTTGTGTTGTTGATATTTTCATTTTCGTTGCAGTACTCTAGACAAGACTTTACACCAGTCGGAATGATTAACTCTACTTAATTGTCAGCGCGCACTACCGTGTATAAAAAGTGATCCGATTTCACCTCTAGTAGTTGCTGTTCGGCAATTGTTATGTAACACAAAAGAATCGCTATGCAAAAATTCTTTTAAGTTATTTTCAACCACGTATTCAACGTGAGTATCTAATAAATCAAGGGTACTTTTAAACATCTCAAGTGTGACATTTTATAGTTAATGAAATGAATTGAAATTTTCTTTCTTTCATTCGTTTTAGTTTTTATGCAAAAGCTGCAAGTCGTTGATATGAATGAAGCGAACGCCAAGTCATTATTGTGCCGGAAAGTTGAACACAAAAGTAGCAACTTGAATTAAAATCTATGTGTTCTTTCGTTTCCCTTGTTGTGTGTAAGAAAATTTATCGTATTTCAAATATTGCCAACGCACGAAACGAAAGGTTCCAGGTAGTTACGTTGAGTAAAATTGGATTATGGAAAAAGTTAATTGTTTCATTTGCGTCTTGAGAATACATAAACAAAATGTTTGTTTGAACAAGTTTTAAGTATGTTACTATTTGAATACCTTTAACGCATATTGGCAATGAATATAAATGTGTAAATTTGAGAGGGTACTACTCGCATTTGGTTTAGGGACTTTGAAATTCAACTACATTAGTTTCGGATTAACACACAAAACTTGTATAACATTATTACTCACACCACCTTGTGATACATATATTATAACAAGATATTTTCTCATAGCAATGAATTTTTCCTGGGCATAAACTTAACGACTTTTTCGTGTACGACATTTACATAAAACTAAGAAGGAGGCCTACAAATACATTCTATATAAACATAACCGTACATACGACTTTATCCTTTTGACTTTAAATTGCGTTTTACAAAATTTCATAAGCCTGTGTATAGACAAATCTTTGAAGTAATATACATAAATTGAGAAAATCAATAGGAATATGTTTGTGTGTGTGTGCCTAAAAGAATATTTCAAAAATTGGGCTCATTGTGGTAAGGAAACATGACATTTTAATTGAATTTTGGTAATTATTTGGTAAATATTAAATAGCGTTGAGTTAATGCGCACAAAACTAATAAGTAAAAGTACTATATTCGGCTGTGCCGAATCTTATATACCCTTCACTAACGTATGTCTGCTTTCTAACTTATAAAATAGTTTCAGTTAGCAATAAATGAAAACAACTTCAGTTGCATTTTTGGTTATATAAAAAAAATATATTTAAAATTTCCTAACCCTGGAAACGAAATTTTAATTTTCAAAAGTACAAGTCTTCATAATGTGTAAAGCGTTTTGGTAACGTTCATGTTATACAAAATATTGCAGTATCCAACCCTGGAATCGAAATTTTTAGTTTTTTTTAAATTTTTAATACCAATTTTGTTTTGCCGAAATAAAAAATAATTTTAACTTGGAAAAAACGACGTTAGTTGATTTTTGGTTATGTTATTGTATTAAAAAATTCAAATTTCCTAACCCTGGATGGGAACTCTATATTAAAAATTTTTTTTCATCCGTCAAAAACGGGTTTATTTAAGAAAAACCTTAATATATTTATACATTTTAGTTATTATATGTACCACAAAATACCGAATGTGCCCAAAAAATATTTCAATTTCCCATCCCTGGAGGCGAAAATTAAAACTTTTTAAAATTATTTTTTACCAAGGCAAGTCTTCATGATGTATAAAGTGGTTTTATTTAAGAAAAACTACAAATTTATAACCATTTCTGTCACTTTCATGTACTACAATATATATCAGTTTTGGAACCCTGGAATCGAAATTTGTTTTTTTTTTTTAATTTTTGATACCAATTCTGTTTTGCCAGGACAAAAAATTATTTTAATCATGAAAAAACGACGTTAGTTGATTTTTAGTTATTTTATTGTACAAAAAATATTAAAATTTCCTAAACCCTGAATAAGAATTTTAAATTAAAAAATTTTTTTTTTCCATCCATGCAAATCTTCCTGATGTATTAAACGGTTTATTTAAGAAAAACTTAAAATTATTAAACATTTTAATTATTATATGTACCACGAAATACAGAATGTGTAAAAAAATTCAATTTCCGATCCCTGCAATTGAAAATTTTATATATTTTTAATTATTTTTTACCAATGGAAGTCTTCATGATGTATAAAGCTTTTTGTATAAAAAAATTAAATCTCCTAACTCTGGATGGAAACTTTAAATTTTTTAATATTTTTCGTCGATGCAAATCTTCATTACACCAAAAATTGTTTTATTTAAGAAAAACTTAAAATTCTTAAACATTTTAGTTATTATATATACCACATAATACCGAATGTGCCAAAATTTTTTTTTTAATTTTTCATCCCTGGAAAACAATTTTTTTTTAAAAGTTTTAAATGGACAGTTGAGGAGTTCCAAAGCATGAAATAGGTTCAATTTTCCAATACGCAAAAAAATAATCGGTTTTGGTGTTAATTTTGCGTCGAGAAATAGGTGTAAGCTTCTCAGCTATTGAACCGTCCTTCCGCTTTTTCTGAATTTCAATACCACTCTAAGTTAGCTCACTTCCAATCGGTCAGTCCGAGAATGAAGTCTCTAGCTCTTCTGGGAGCTTGGGAAAACCGATTTCACCTACAGACAGACGGACAGACGGACATCGCTCAATCGTCATCGCTATTCATAAGGATCCAGAATATATATACTTTATGGGGTCGCATATTGATATCGAACATATTACACACGGAATGACAAACCTAAATATACCCTTTCACATTTTTGTGAAGTGTATAAAAATAGCTTGCTAGCGTATTCATAAAAACTTTAATTGAAAATGTATTTAGGAAAATATGCAGTCTTTGGCAAAGGCTTCTTTGATGGCATCAATCATAAGATTTTGATAATTAAACTGCGTTTACTTGGTTTTGCGGATATTATCACAAAATGGATTTATTCACAAGAGTAGATTAATTGATTTTTTTCATGTTCATGTTCACTGTGATGTAGCTTGGTCTTGATCAAGGCACATCTATACTAGGTATACTCAATTTGCAACCCTGCAGAAAATATATGTAGTGGATTCGCCTTGATATGTATTTTGTTTGTGTAATAAATTTTCGGTTGTCAAATAAACTTGACAAGTAAAACATAAGAAAAATGGCGATACAGAAGAAATAACAACAAAGACACCAACAGACCCTAAATGAGAAAAATGTAAAGTGTTTGTTTCAAGGTGTTTATTTAAAAAATGTTTGTGCAGAAGTATGAAATTATTATTTATATATTCATTGCTGGATGGAATTGGTACTTATAAGGGTAAGCTTTTGTAAATACATATAATAATATTCATATAAAAGTTCAATTTAATTAGTTCTGTCGGAGTTGATTCTGCAAGTTGACTGGACTAAGGTTCACATATTTCCTGCTCTTATGAAAGAATCGGACACAAATTTGGATCTGCAATTGCTATAAATAGCTCTAAACATGTCTCCGTCTAAACCTAAGGAAATGAAGTTGTTGCAACGCTCTAACAATCAATGACATTGAACAATTCGTCTTTAGATGATGTGCCGGCAACATTTCAGCCAATTCTGGTGGTTTTACACAAGCCACAAAATGACTATCAGTCTGCCAATTATACAGCACCCACAGCCAATCAAGCTATAAAAATTGTAAGAAGGCTAACCAAATCTACTGAAATCCATAATAATGGTGTACGTCCGAGGTAACAAAATGATGCACTCATCGATAAACAATTCCTTTGAGCAGGATACACATGATACGGATGCCAACTGTGATGGGCCAGATTTAGACTGTGTATGCAAACGTAGACACTTATCAAAGTGAAATTGCTGAATTATACAGCTATACGGAGTTTAGCGAGTTTCAGCAGAACGTCAAAGCATTCGAAGACCAAATGGAAATATATGATTTGCCACCCAACTGGCAAAAACTAGACTTAAATGCACAAAGAAGTTCTCGAATCGCTCGCTCCGTATGCAAGCTGCAAGATGTATATTGTATTTGGCTCAAGATATTTAGATGAGCAAGAGCAGATGGACATGGAGTTAAGTCCCGGCAATGAAAATGCCCCAAACGGTGGGAACAATGGTTCTGGTAATGGAAGTAATCAAAATGGTGAAAAAATCGAATACATCAACCGCTGCCATAACAACTGCGAATCATAACAGTTACAGTGCGCAACCTCTGTAGATGCACCTCAAATAACTACGCGTTTGCCCTGGACTCCAAAAGTTCGCCAAAAGGATATCGATCAATTCTTAGATATATCTTGAAATAAATTTATTGGCTATTCTTTCATTGATGACCACGAAAGCTTAGCTGTTTTACCACAGCCCATACATGAGGGTATATGATTGCTTTATTTAAAGTACTGCAGTTTACGAAATATTTGTTTCTTGTTATTCTAAATATATGAATTCATTACGTGTTAATGCCAACTCACCAGTATGCATTAAAAAATTTGTTTGAATAATTTTCAAATTCATGTGTTAGATGTATATAATGCACTTTAAATTATTGTGTTACCTTGAAATTGCTTATCGTGCCATTCAAATTGTTTGCATTATTGGAAATAATTTTTTATTTAAATAATAATCATTTTTTATTAACAATAATATCTTAATTTCGAATAAATCATACAATTTGAACTTAACTATTTTCAATTTTATATTTAACAACAATTATATACTACAACTTTTAATTAACTTATTAGAACAAATAACTTATTATTATTATTAGTTATTTATAATGAAATAAAATAAAAATGGTCAGCGCACATCAGTGCTGTTGCAGAAAGTGCTACGCAACAAATCTCACCCCATTTCATCCTGGATACCGCATCTTTCGGCGCTTGGAACAACGATCCCTCTCCCTTGAAGAATTTGCGCTTGCACACTGCACAAACACGCTTTGTTTTATAAGTTCACAAAATGTTTTTAAATAAAAACTATTGCTTTTAACAATAATAATCAAATGAATTATATATTAAATAAATAACTTTTATTTTTTTTGGAATTATCACAATTTTTGTTATTGAACTCTCCACAATTTTTCTTTTTGGCGCAAAGACTAAAAAGCAGATTTTGACAACCGACTACAAGGCGAAAGCAGAAGATTTTGACAAACGACTTCAAGGCGAATTATATCAGCTGTTCACCATTTTTCGTATTAAGGTCACCTAGTATAGATGCGCCTTGGTCTTGATGATACACCTCTCTTAACACCTTATGATTCAAAAATTATTGGTCATCACTCATCCCTGCAACATCATCTGGTGTTTTCACACTAAAAGTTAAAACCATGAATATGAACGAATAACAACGAACAAACAGCTGGCCCTTAAGGGAATGCGATCAGTTTCGCTCTGTGCGTAGGAGAATTCAATTTAACAAAAAGTTAGCAAGCAAGTTGTGGTTGTACACATTGTATTCGCAAAATCGCCCGCGCTACCCTACGCACCTTATAGTTGGGCCTTAAATGTTCGCATATGCATTTAACAGTCTTTTCCGAAGCATATTATAGTTGGGCCTTTAAAATAATTTCAACACTTGAAATACTTTTAATAAAGTCGCAAATCAGCTCTGATCCAGTCAACTTCAAGACTAGCAGACTACTGATTGTTTATTCTCTTTCGAGAGTTTTGCGTCCCACTCGCACTTTTTAATTTCGACGCCTCAACTAACTGTAATGATTTACAGTTCTTCTAACGAATTTTCCGTGGTTAGCTACGTTGCTGCTTTCTATGTGTTACAAATTTACAAAAATACTTTAAATTATAAGCCAAACACTTATTTTCTGAGCAATGACGATTTTTGCTTACATATATCATGGTGCTACCATATTTTTCGCGTAAATTAATTGAAGTATTTAAGTCTGACTGAAAAACTGAAAGCGAATTTAAATAGAGTTTAAATTTGCATCAAAATTAACCAAAATACATACTAATAGCTACTGATTTATGGCCATAAGTGTAAACAAAAAACTTTCAGAATTGCACATGATCACTTATTAGTCATGCAACTCATTTGATTGGCGAATATCTATTCAATACACACACTTATTATTATCTATTCAATACACACACTTATTATTTTAATTCTAGAATGAATTAAAATTTAAGTTACAAAACTCAATTGGAGTATTTTTTATTTTTAATATTAATTTTATTTTTATATTGTGGTGCAAGAAATTATCATGAATAAGATTTGTACTACCAAAATCTAGGCAAGCAAGGAATTAAAAAGTTACCACAAATACTTAGATATTATATAAGAACAACTTATGATATGATTCGTATATCAAATACTTATTAGAAACTTTTTCTTTAAATAAAGTATGTCCATATTGAAATCTTAAGAATTTCTATACAATTTTCTTTTAAGTTAGAGGCCATAAATCTCTATCTTTTACAATTGCACGATTTATTTACATGAAAATATTTTAAGCAACTGACGGACTTTGAACTTTTTTTTGTTTACTAGGTGAGACTATAGACTTTAAGTTAGAATACAAACCTTTAAAATCAACATATAAAAAAAAAGAATAGTTATGATGGACTTAAAATTAATTTTAATATTTTGCTATTTTTAGTACAAAACTGACATATTAATAATATTATAAAAGTTTGTTTTACACACAGCCTGATATATTATATCGAATTTACAAGTTATACTTATTAATTAAAATTTAGTCGGTAGGTGCTAAACTTTGGTCCCTGTGAAATTTTTAATACCTAGGGTCAAAGGCTCGTTTCTCGAACAAGTTGGAGTTAAAATTTGTTTTATTAAGTAGCATAAACAAGTTAAATTTAATTTAGATAAACACGTTTTAATGAAGAAGACGTACGTAGGTTTCTATTTAAGTTCATAATGGACATTATATGTAAACTTCTATGACAAATTTGTAATTTTGAAATTGTCTAATGTAAGTACATTAGATCTTAAAATGATAAAAATAACGATGTTTTGAAGAAATATTATTACCTAAACAATTTTAGTAACTTTTTTTTCTAAATAGCATTGATTGTCATATTTTAGAAGTAGTTGAATTTGATGTTTTGTTTTGGTTTCTTTTTTCTTAATTTTCTTACTGTTTCGCCTAACGGGCCAAAGTCCAAATTATAAGCCAATTTAAGAATATGCCCCTTGAATCGTATTTTCCCAAGAAGAGAGGACAATCCAAATACGTATGCTGCTATCATCTTCTGGAATGATATGCCTTAATTGACTTGATGCCTTTTGGCATATAACGTAGTTTGACTATGCTTTTGTATCAGTTAAAGCTTGTGCAACTTTTCCGTCAATTATTGTGAGACACATTTTAAAATTTATTTAGATTTTCTGATCATCAACTGTAAATACAGCAGGTTGAACGGCATCAATTAGATATTTTATTTTTTGGACTTCTTCAATTATGACATCTTTTGTTTCTTTTTTGAATGTAAATTTTATTGATCTGCAATACTTTGGAACGAAAGATACCATATATAAGTCAGCATCTGATGTATATTCGGCCTTGCATTGCTCTTATTGTCTTTGACCAGAGGACCCATCACATACGCAATTGGAACTTTAAGTAATGCTGGTATTTGCAAGTTGTTTCAAGCGATCAGCATCAAGCGTATTTAACAACCGGTCGGCAGTGCGTTCAAGATCTTGCAATTTAATTTCTACTGAAGTGGAAGTGACAGTTACAGCAGTTTGTAGGGGTAAACATTCTTTTTTGACAGAGACTAAATTCCTCTACTCTGGGAAAATTACCAGATTTATTTTCATTGGCCCGTTTTCTCAATTCCTTATAATGGTTTTTAGATAATTTGAAATACCTCTTCTAGAGTAAATTTCCTGTATTCATTTGGAGTAGAAATATTTTTCAAAATCCTTTTTGTGCGCCTTGAGCACGCTTTAATTATTCCAATTTTCGATTTTTTATTTTTTGTTGGTTGAATTCGGTGCAAAAATGAGTCCTTGATGATTTTTGGAAATATTCCTTCATTGATATTCCAAACTTTGCTTCTTGGCAGACAGGTAACATCACAATCAAGAAACGAACCCTTTTTACACGCGCACATACAAAGGATGAGAAGACCACAGTACAAACAATAGATGTAAACCCTTGACATATCGTTTTTCCAGGAATTTCCATTTTATATTTTAAAGGGTTTTGATTTTGTACTTCTATCTGTAACAGCGCTTGTTATACGAGTATATCAATTGTTTTTACCATATTTAATTGAGATATGTTCCTTATTAGAAGCAGTTGTAAATATAAATATATACACTATGCCCAAGCGATTCCGAAAAAAACTACTTAATATTTTTATAATAAGGGAAAATTATATTAAAAATCAAAATACTTTTCCATTTGAAGTCCGTCTTTCATAAAAGCAATCTTATAAAAAAGTACTTCTAAAATGCGCACAAGAGAAAATACATATTTTACTCAAAATATATTTGACCTTGTATCATAAAAATGCCTATGGTGCTCGCGGTCAGACCGTGCCGGGTATACAATGTTGTTTAGGAGTCTAGACGAAGGCTTGGACTATAAGATAGTGCTAGTCTCTAAACGAATTTTTACGAACTTTAAAAGTTATGCTCTATTAAGTGGGAGGATTTAGGAATATCTTGGACTTTTAAAAAAATAAAAATAAATTAATTTCAAAAAGTTATAAACATATTTCTCGCTACTAGTATAGCTCACAAGTCGGGCTATTATACAAAATTTGTTTTATATAGAAATCTTTTAAAACAAAAATGTTATAGATATTTAGAAATTAAAGAATTATTAAGAAATTTTTCATTTTAGCAAAATAATGAAAATTTCCATTTTAAATCAACCTGTTCACTGTGATATAGTTTAAAAAAATTTAGATATTTAATTCCCGAGGTATACAATTGTCTACTTTCGAATGAACTGTTACATTTTACAATTTGTGATAGTCAAATATGGGAGTTTTGGCCGTCTTCTCGCGAAATGGACCACTACGCGCCGACTTATAATAAGTACTACTCTGAAAACTATATAAAAATGTTAATACTTGCAGGCACAAAATGTCTAGAGAAGTAGGTATTTTCTTTGTGTCAGGCCCTTACTGGCAGACTTCTCTACTTTTGAAGTTTTATGCGGTTTTTTTGATTACAAGATATATATATATATATATATATATATATATATATATATACATATGCATATGCATATACATATATATATATATATATATATATATATATACATATGCATATACATATATATATATATATATATATATATATATATATATATGTATATATATATATTATATATATATATATATATATATATATATATATATAAAAGAAAGTCGTGTTAGTTACACTATTTATAACTCAAGAACGGCTGTACCGATATGGCTAAAGATTGGTGGATAGGTAGCTTAGAGCCAGGAGACGGACATAGGATACTGTTTATCCCGTTCGACAACGTTTCCGTCTGACTTGACAAAAAACGTCAGTCACTTTAAAACGTGGTACAACAAAACCGCATCAGACTTGGAATAACAAAGCGAGAATGACAGCTAAGTAATGGTTATAAATTTGATTTTTGTAAGAAATCAATGTAGTTGAGTTTTGATGTTTGTTCCTCTTTCACGCAAAAACTACTGAATGGATTTCAATGAAACTTTACAATAATTTAGCTTATAAATCAGAATAATACATAGGATATAATTTATATAGATGTTGGGTAAATTGTCCAAAATATAACAATAGGTGCCAAGTAAGTAGGAATAAATATTTCATATTTTTAATTTGAAAAAATAATATTTTTCGTTACCTATTGTACTGAATTTTATTTTGGTTGGGTTGTATTTTATTTTTTATTTTTGCAGTTTTATACTTATTCAAGTTATATTTAAATGTGAATATGAAATCGTGATAATTAGTAGCTATACACATACATATTTCCAGCTAGAGACAATATATCTCTCAACACATAGTCTATTTTTAATCCGATATTCCTTCGGCATATAGACCTACGCGGGTGAAACTGCGGGGCGCTCCTAGTATATATATATATATATATATATATATATATGTATATGTGTATATGTATATAGATTTGTGGACATACGATATATGATCTTTAACTAACTTCCCGTTAGGAAAGTTGAACACTTTCATATATAAGGAAGCTATTGGTTCCACCTGGATTAAAAAAAACATGAGCTCTTATCCTATCTGCACGTTTTGAGTTCTTAGGAAGTTTCCCTGACTAATTCTGAGAACCTGTCATGTTCTGTGTGTTCATGTTTCTCTATAGGTGTGTGACCACCTTTTAACTTTTGAACGGCTGAATCGAATTCAAGAGTATTTTATAACTTATATTTTATGAAAACAAGATGATTCGAATTGACAGATTTCAAGATATCTCAAAAGAAAAACTTATTCCGTTCGTAAGATATCGCGCACGAGAAATTTTAAAAAGTGATATATTTTTAAGTCCGAAATTATTTATGTCTAGTTAGTGTTCTCAATTTTATCACAGTAACTGAAAACTGCCCCAATACATATGCTTACCACATGGAATCGGTTGATTTGAAAAGTAAAATAACAGTGCTTTAGGTCCAAAAGCTCAAATGCATAGATTGGGAAAAAAACCATTTTACGATACCTTTGCAGTTGACATTGGCGGGATGTTAAGGGATAGCCTTTAGGATCATATATCATCACATTGTAATAATTTCACCACATTCCATCAAGTACGTTAAAAGTCAAACATTTCACAAGCAAATATTCAATTTTACAAACGTGCAAATGTTTTTATTACGCACGAGCTTCTTATAAAAGATAGGGAAAAAGTGTTAAAACATTAAAAATACTGCGCACAGAAATATAACTCTTGTACGAATAGTTTAAAATTATTTAAACAAATTTGCGAATAGTTAACAATTAAACATACAACCGTTTTCATATAAAAAGAAAGTAAATACTTCAAACAAACATAAGCTGTGAAAAGGGAGTGTAGTGTCTTACGGAAACAGCAGTCATATGGTGTCAAGATTGGGGAACTAATTAATGTTAATGTTTTAAATAGTATTAATGAGCAAAAAAAACATTAGTTGGTTTTTTGGTTACGTTTATGTATAAAACAATTTCAACTTCCCAACCCTGGAACGGAAATTTTAATGTGAATATTTTTTATCAATGCAAATCTTCAAATTCAATGCAAATGTTCAATATCAAATCTTCTTGAAATAGGTTTAATTCAAGTTTATTTAATATCATTTCCAATCCATCAGTCCAAGAACGAAGTCTGTAGCTCTTCTGGGGCTTGGTAAAACCGATTTCACGTACAGACAGACGGACATCGACGTAATGAAGCATAAATATATACACTCATAATCATAACTATTAATGGACTAGTAAGACGTTAATGTGATTTTGCAAAAATATATTATTTAATCGGTGTTAAGCTGGGTTTGCGTTAAAATAATTGAATATTATAAAATTCTTGTACGGAAATTTCATAAACGAATGTTTAAAAAAGTGTCAATTTACCGATATCTAAGACACGTTAATCCTAGTGAAATTTCGTCAGCTGGTTTGAATTAGGAACAAAGCTACCATAATATAATGAGATGGAGGAAGGGATGTAACGATACCACATGGGATCGCTACTTTTCCTTGATACGATATTGGTTCAATAGATACCGATTAAGAAGTATGTATACCGCTAAAATTCTTAACATGGTTTTAAATAATGAAATCAAAGGAAGACATACTAAACAATTCATTAATAAACATGAGTGTTGATATTTTTATAATATCTGAAATGTTATTACAGCCTATATTCTGAAATGCAACCAATGTATACAACTGGTCTGCAAACTATTGCAACAGTTAATAAAATGTTGCAGCAGTATTATGTGCCAGCACTGGCAATCGTATGCGGGAAGAAGTTTTTGGCGAAAAATAGTTTCGAAATGTGGATTATTACACAATTACTGTGTATATGAATACAAAAAGGTTTTGAGAACAAATAATATTTCCGAATTCATTAAGAACACAAATTATATGCGTTTTCTCATTCTTGCACAAATGCTTTGATATAATTTTTTAATATTAGAATTGTTTAAATTGTGTGAGTATTTTTTACCTACTTGTTGTTCGGTAGAAAAGTATCGACATCAAAAGTACATGGGTTTTCAAGACCAATACCGACTAGATACTTGTATATGCTGGTATTGTTTCAACCGTAGAGTAGGTTAGTGTTGCACAATAGCGGAGCAGTAAAATAAAATATAATTTGGAAATACAGTTAAACTTTGATTATCTTCGCTTCCATTAATCGGTTACATCTATTAACCGCCATGCGGTTCTTTTTATTTATTCCCTCTATTGTCCGTGCTTTAGATTTATACCTATATTTACCGTGATTTGTATCTATTATTCGTGCAGCATTGATATGTGTTTTTTGTTATGTAAATCTAAAACCTAAATCCGGTATGTAACCTTTTTTAAGTTTAAAACGTTCTAAAATGTACAAATTTTGTTCAAACATGTGGTTTGATCAACCAAAGCATAATCAGTAAAAATTCCAATTTTAATGTTTTTGATGATACATATTTGATTTTGCATTCTATATGTTTACACTGCTCAGCACAGAGTCCTCCCTTAAATAAAACTATTTTCACTATATGGATTTTGATGCGCTAAACTCGAATCCATTATCGGCTTTTTTTCATCAGGTCGAAATTTTTTTTGTGGGTTTGGCAATTTTTTTCCCCTAAATTAGCCAGGTACGTTAACATATTGCACCCTAACTCGAGAACGAGTCATCCGATTTTAAAAAGTAAAACACCAGATGTGTAAAAAAATTGTATATGTAGTCACATACAATTTTTCTCTATCTCTTATCGTTTTGGAATTATTCAGAAATTAATAAAAATTAGTTTTTTTCAGTTTTAAAATGGAACTTAAAAAAATTTAAGCAAATATTCAACATTTTGTACTTTTTTATAATAGCTAAAGTGCAACGGTATTTTGCATGGTTCTTGGATTTAAAAATTATAATATAGTATTTTTCATTAACCTGTAAACTCTAAATCGAGAACATTAGGGGAGATCCTAATATTTATTGTAGCAGTATATGTGGAAATTGATGGACAATAAGTGAGCCAGTTTTCATTTGATATTGTGCGGTTGAAATCGGTAACAGTAAATATATTTGCTATATCCGCAAAAGAATATATTGTTTCAAAAATTAATATAAAAGTGGTTTATCTCAAGGAATAACACAAAAATATTCATATTGTTTTCATAATATCAACACAATATGAACTCTAAACTTTTGTGCAATCCCCACCAGAAGACGGGTTTCACTAATAGTTTGCAAAGATCTAATAAATTATTCCTTTATACCTGGAACAATTATTTAGAAGTCTTCTATAAACAAATATGCTTTGATTCAAACAGTTTTAAGGGTTTCACATCGCACGCCGGTTACACCATTAATCGAAATAATGCGAAATATGCAACCCTTCCGGTGTCTTCTGTTACCACAGACTTTGGTATAAGTAGATAAGACATCGTAATAATATATTTAACCTAAATACCTAAATAATACCTAAATACCTTTCTTGTCCCTAATTTTTCATTCATTTAAATAAATATAACCTCGAAGCTCAAACAAATCTTTTAATTATTGAAATGTACACAAATTATTTGTATCACGTGGTCAAACTTTCTGTCAAGCATTCTATTACATGTTGTCTCATCTCCTGCAGTCGACTGCTCCAGTGAGTTTATCTTCCAAAAGTCACCTTCACAAAAGCTTTTTATATGTTCTTATCATCCTTCTCATATGCCCGCATTTGTTTTTAAATCGAATATCTTTATTTTTCATTTTCTTTCCAAATAGGGTGCATAGTAGGTTCTAATACAATATAAAAATTTTACGCCGTAGATAAGATGTAGAAAAAAAAAATTATTACAAGCTTAAACAATCTCCATTTTTTTTATATTAACAATATATAAAATTAGTTTGAGCGTCTTAATGTGGGCTATATATTTTTCCCTAATAGGCTGGAACCAGTATGTTAAAAAGCAAAATAAATTAAATCGGATATATCAAATGTAGGCTATTATGTTTGTATGTATGTATGTGTACTCTTATCTGTTATAGATGACTTTAATATTAGGCCACCTTAATTAAAGATCATGATTGACTGACTTACTTTTTTTTATCGAAAATATTAAAAATTTTTACAACGCAATCAATTCCTATGAAGTGGTTGCTTTTAAATTTTAATTATTCAAAATAATTGAAGCGTATGAAATCTTTATTGTTTCAGAAACAATTACTTATTGATGCTGAAAATTGTAAATGTCCTCTGTGTTTGTTTGTTACCCTTAATTTATTTTCTTCCTTTAAAATTATGTCATATATACTCGCACATAAGTTTGTTTGGGAGAGTGTGCTCTTCTACATTAGGATGACCCCTATTTCCGATAAAATTTTGAACATACTTTGCTTTAAAAAATGTATATATAAATCATTATCTCCATTTAACAAAATGAATCATCCACGGATTGAGCAAAGTTGGGATTTATTCGAAACTTATTTTCAAAAACAGAGAAAATTATTCAGAAAATGTACCAAAATGTGGTACACAATTTTGTCGTAGAAAAGGACCAACAGTGTACGGTATACGCGGGTTTATGCTAATTGTTGATAAGGCAAAGCGTGTGGGTGCTCGTACTGTGCGTACACCCACTGTTCTCAAGAATTTCACAAGCGGAAATGTGAGGATGGCCGCGACAGTGAAATGAATTATATAATATTGTGTATTATAATGGTTTTTTGCTGTTCAATCCTTATTGTACAGGCCCTTTTTTAATATAATTTTGTTACATACTTATATAAAACATAATAGATATAATTGTTTAGTTTCTAAGCGGATAGCAAAACTGTAACCCAATATCATTCAGTATTAAGCCCTCAGTTTTTGACTTGTTATATAGGCACCAAATTCGTAATTTTTTCTTTAACTTATAACATTCGAACCGTTAACATGTGATTTTGTCTTCATACTGGAGATTTAATATATTCAATTTGATTACAATTAATAAAGGCTCTCATAGAAATTGTTGTATTTGTTGTAGTATTTTCCGTCATTGCAGAAAGTGTACTGCAGTTGTTTTTGTTTGTATAAAATAATATTAAATATATTACATTGAAGTTTAGACAAGTAAAAGTCCTATATTCGACTGAACAGAAACTTATATACCCTTCACCAACAAACGTCTGCCGTTACATATATTTTAAAAAACATACATGCTTTTAGCTCTATTGCAATTTTTAATTACCTAAATTATAAAATAGTTTTAGCTAGCAAAAAAAACAACGTCAGTTGCCTTCTTGGTTACGTTTATGTTTAAAAAAATTTAAAGTTCCCTACTCTGGAAGGGAAATTTTAATATCTTTACCATTGTGTATAAAGCTGATTTATATCAGAAAAACTTGAAATTTTTAAACATATTAGTTATTACATGTGCCCAAAAAAAAACTTTTCATATTCCATCCCTGGAAAAAGATTTATATATTTAGTTTTTAATAGACAATTGATGCTTCCCAGCTCCGGAACCGTATCTCGAAGCTATAATTTCCAATCGATCAGTCCAAGAACGAAGTCTCCAGATCTTCTTGGGGCTTGGGAAAACCGATGTCACGTACAGACAGACGGACATTGCTCAATCGTCATCTCTATTCATAAGAATCCAGAATATATATATATACTATATGGGGGTCCCATATTAATATCGAGGAAATTACATACGGAAGGACAAACCTATATATACCATTTTACAATTTTATGAAGGGTATAAAAAAATAATTTGATATTTTGCATATTAATATTTTAAAATAATGGAATGGGGGATTTATTTCTGTATACTTCACGCATTATCAGATGGATCCAATATATAAATTGGCAGCACTTAACTTAGCACAGACAACAACAGTAAATAAATTTTGTACTTCATAAAACCTACCTTGAGCCAATTTAAAAATGGCCTTAAGTTGATTTTAGCAAAATCGTATATTATGGTAAAACCAGGCTTTAACAGATGGTTTTATTGTTAAGCCGGAATTTTTTAGCACCATGACACTGTGAAACATAAAGCAGTACAGTTTGTACATTAAGTGTTGTAAAAATGTAAAGGACAATACAACAACAAACATACCATGAGATATTTAATATATTGTAATTGAATTTATTGAACAAAATATGCGTTATGACCTAAATTTATAGAATTTACAACGTGAACACAAAATCACATGTGCAATAATATTTTCCAATTTTTTCTTTATAAAGCATTTTAATGTGAATTAATTTTTCTCGTTACTAATTTACATATTCTTAAAAAAATATTCTAATTTCTCAATTGCAACTTGAAAAGTGTAGCTTAAGCGAAAAGTTTATAATACATATAATAACATTTTTTTATGGTGTTAACTATTAACCCTGTGTCCAAAGAAAATTCTTATTAACGAATTCAACCGAAACTCGTCTCTTAAATAGGCTTTCTATTTATATGGTCTTAAGGCTTGTAGATCATATGAGAGTTCACTCTATTGTAGTTTCAGAATAGGCATCTGTTATATACATTTGATACGCAAACAAGTATTGTGAAGAAAAAGTCAATTAGGAATATATTCACAATAATGCGCATAAAGTTCTATTTATTTAATAAGTAGAACTTTTTAATATTTAAAGTATTGATCATGAAAATATTTTACATGATCTGTATATATAAGTTTCTTATATATGTGTTACCCTTTTCTCTCCACCAATAGCTCTATGATGCCCACTGATGGGCTAGAAAGCTGATAACTGGTATGCATACAGAAAAACATTTCAGGCGATTATATTATTATTAAATTTAAAAAGATGTCCATGGAGCCATTTTTAATATATATCCCAAGCCAACAAAATCGTGGAAACCGTATAAAAACAAAACAAACGCTACCCTAATATTTATGGTATACATATTTTAAACATTTTCTTTTATGTCGTTTGTGTATTGTTCTAGTGTATTTCTGCTTTTGGTTTTTGTGGTAAATTAAAATATTGTGTCGTAAACGAAAAGTTTTAAATTTCACTGGCAGAGAAAGATAAAAGGCAAGTTACATCCCCCACCCTGTTTTGTTTAACGATTTGTGTGTCTATATCTATGTAGAATTTTTGTTTGTTTGTTTAACAAAAATTTTGGTTCTCTTCATTCTTTATGACATGGTAAACAACAAGAACAACTACGAAACCAACAAATGTTAATTATTTAGTTTTCACAACTCCGCAGTTTTTCAGATGTATCATTTTTACATAATGCATATATGTATTACTGTATTTACAATGTGCGTATGTACATCTATATTTATGTATCGTATTTCTTATTCTAGTCTAAATTGCGTTTGTGCATGTCTATTATTGTGCAGTGTGTGCATTTGTTCCGATACGTAATCACTTTAGCAAATATCATTCATTGAAGTTGTTAATTGATAAATGTATATGATGACCTTAGGTATCAAAATATTACTCGTTCCGAAGTTGAATTAAATCCTCTGCAGAACTCTTTGAGAAACCTGGTTTTGCGTAACATCGACAGTTTTATAATTCGGTTAGAAAATAGGTTAAAGATATGATTGGAAATCAACATTTTTAATTATAGTGTTCTGCGGAACGATTCACTCTTTTCGGACTGATTATGTATTGTATTCATTCCGTGCATTTACTCTATATATTTGAAACTATTAAGAGCATATTTTGAAGAATAGATGAAAATATCACATGGAGCAGCCAAAAATTATTGGCCATTTCAGATCTTTAAAAAACGAAAATTTTCTTCGTAATGAGACCATTTCAAATATTCATAGTAACATATTTTAATGATTTATAGAGAAATTGAATAAAACTGGGTCAAAACGAGAGATTAAATAGTATATTTATTTATTAAAATGATTTATTAAGCCTGATGTATTTTTCAATCGAAGTGCTACCACATTTTTTGGATAAAATACTAGTTTTTTGTGAACAAAAATATGTATATAAAGATATTCCCGACATATACATACATACATATATATTTTTATTATCTGTTTTCATATTAAGTTTTAATGTTTGAATGGAATTTGAAATACTAAAGTACATTTTCGTGTTATGCTCTGCTCAGTGCAAGCCTACCAAAAAGAGGTAAAATTAGTGGCAACTCATCTTAAGTTTCCCCGAAAAATATGTGGAATCAAACCAACGGAAGAAATATATTATTTTTCTCTCTCAGAGAGACTTCAAACTTCATATAGATAATATATTGTCCGAAACCATATATTCTTTGGAATAGATGGGTGATCTGCTTCTAGACACACCTTTGGATGATGTTCAGAGAATTTTTCTTGTTCTTACTACTTTCATCAACTTTTCTTACGAAAATATTATTTTATTAAACAGTTACCAGATTGATAATATAAAAATACCTTTTAATTTTTGCTAATAATATGTTTTGCTTGCAAAATATTCGCCTAGTTGGTGATAACGGATTTATTGGGGCCTCAATTGAATGGTATGGATTTGGATAACATGTGGAGCATCACAAATGAATCAATCGATATATTAAAGCAGCGATTTCACAAAAAATTATTACACAACGCTTTACGAAATTTCTCTTTGGGACTCTGTTATATCTTGGCCTTATTCAAGCAAACCAGAAATAACTTCAAATCTCGAATCCAAGATCCAAAGCGTTATCAATGATAAACAGCTACATCTCTGTGAAAAACTCATAGAAAATTATATGAAAAGTGTACTGGCCTTTCATCAGAGCCGTGGGCCCTTTTGAGCGATATTTTATTTCAAGATTAATCGGAACATATATTTCTTAAAATCCAAAAAAAAAATATATATATACCGACTATCTGAAAAACTGCGTTTTTTTTATCTAAAGATTAAGTTCGGTCTAACAGAGGCACCCTGTTTCAAGTGCAATCGCAAAGGATATATATGTGTTGTATTCACACTGTGTGCTATTTCGTCATATTGCCATAAAGTCATAATATCTTAGCCTTTCATTCTTTCAGATATGTTTTTGTTTTGTCATGAAATAGCTCAAGAGATCTGAGCCGAAAAGTTGAAAATTGTATGTTTGCCGTCGTTACACAACATTTTTTCACTAACACATATGAAGCAAATTTTTGGTAACGATGTTGCCATTGTTTCGTTTTCGCCGTGAAATTTGAAAGTTGGCTTTTGTAATGTTAATGTGTATTTTATAATAGTCGTATATATACATACTCATATAATTATCATTTAAATAAAAGTTTTATAAGAAAATATATATATTATACTTTCGTTACTTACTTATTTATTGTCGCAATAATATAAAATGTATACATTTGAATTTACGGTATCTTGGAGATTTTTGGTAAAAAAAAGGGGATATAGAAAGAGATTTTGTTAGTGGTAACGTAGGCGAATATCGTATTTGTTGTCCTTTTCTAACATATATGTTAGAGTGGAATATATATAGTTGCGAATGAAATTAGTTTCTTGCAATTACCCAAAACATAATTTTAATGAAAAATTGTTAAAAAACTTAATAAAACAAGTTAAAAAATTACTAAAACCACCGAAGACTGAGATGTGGGGTGCAGTGGTCCAAGCCAGGAACGAATTCCTAAAAAACGTACACGTAAACGTAGCAGAATATCTATTAACAACTTTTATTTACTTTTTTTTCTGATATCTATCATTAATATTTCAAAGCAGATGCAAGCTGAAATGGAGGCTATTGAATATAAAATAGACAATATTGCTTACAACCAGCATATCCTGGGCAACGGGCAGTGGACTATAGTTTCTAATCAGGAGGCTATAGCAAATAGGATAGAGCAGATGAAGAGAAATGTAAGAGCTTTACTAATATTACTATTGCCAAGTCGTTAATGAAATACATTTTTAGCATTCACTGAGACGTGAATTAATGGCCCAAGCGAATCCGCTAATGGAATGTAAGGTGGTGCTAAAGGAAGTGGAGTCCTCCGTATGCCATGCTTCCAATCAAATCATTGGAAGAAATGGAATTAATAGCAGAAAAGTTAAAGGCTAAGGATTTCGCCCAAGCAATGGTAATAAAGGTTTACTTAATATGAAGGCTATAAATATATTTGAATATTAACACTTTTACAGCTTATGTACACCTACAATCACAGACGACCTACTGCAAATGTACAATTGGAAAGGGAGGTGGGAAAAAAAGCCATTTGAGATCTTGCAATTTCAAACAAAATTATATGAGGTAAGTATATATATATATATATATATATATATATGTATGTATATATATATATATATATATATATATATATATATATAAAGATATATATGTATATATATATATATATATATATATATATATGTATGTATATATATATATATATATATATATATATATATATACTATATATATATATATATATATATATATATATTTATATACTTAAATTTATACTAATGTCTATAAATTAATATATTTTCTTTACATTCCAGATGTTTTCCAAAGTCTATCTGCGACCGACTACGAAAAAGCGTTTAAGCAGGCTTATACACCACAGCTAGAATAGGTCAAAACAAAAAAAAATATATTAAAAAAATATGTAACTTAAACAATTTTTTAATAAAACTTAATGTAAATAGTATATTTTAACTGTTATCTTGAGTGGATTTGTTCATTAGGGTTGACTAGTTAGTATTAACCAATATTTTGGTTATCATTAATTAGGTTGTATTAACCAATAATTTGGTTATCATTAACTAAGTATTATTAACCAATATTTTGGTTATCATTAACTAGTTAATATTACCCAATATATTGGTTAAATTTTACCAAAACTATGAATGCTAATATGCACTAGAGTGAGCAGTACAGATATATGTTTCATCTTACGGGAGAAAGAATGAGATAGAGAAAGATGCAAGATCACATGTATACAAAAGTTTCGGGTAATTTTGACATATTGCTTTTAGAAATTACCTGAAACTTTACCCGATATATCACTATTTCACTACTAAAAAATATTCACCCATATGTCTGTACATTAAATCACATTTTAATTGCATATAAAAAAATTAAAGAGAACTAAATCGCAAAAAGTATATATATACAACTGAAAAATTTGTCTCGTTTAAATTACGTAGCTGGCAGCCATTGAACGTTTTTCTCTATGCCGCCGCAAAAAAATTGTATTCAGCTCATATCACATTTGTTGTTATCTTCTTATTGATGTTTGAAATAGGATATTAAGTTATGACGGGTTATTCACACTAGTCATATATTTCGTGGTATTTGGGGGATTCACACTGTAGTCATAGAGTCATAAGTCATAAAATAATAGCACTTAATATATGACAAGTGTCAACAACCCGTCATAACTTGGTCTGCTAAATAAAGATGTATATATAAACTCTAACAGCTGGTGCCTTGTTATGAGCTGAAACAATTTTTTTTGCGGCGGCATATGGAACAACGTTCAGTGGCTGCCAGCTACGTAATTTAAAAGAGAAAATATCTTCAATGGTATATATTTAGTTTTTGCGTTTTTGTGCTCCTTTAAATTATTTTATGTTATAAAAATCTGATTTAATATTCAGACATATAGATATGAATAATTTTTTATCCGCTTTTTAGTCGTGAAACGTATATAAGTAACAGCGGCAAACATATACTACCACCGTCTCGCTTAAAGATTTTCAGAGTTCGACTTAAATCTCCAGAGCTATTTTATGACAACACAAAAACATACCTGCAAGGGTGCTATTATTTTATGACTTTTTTATATGCAGCACAACAACAACTTTTTTAAACCCGTCTAAAATTTTATGACAATATGACTAAATAGCACGAAGTGTGAATCCCCCAATTATTTTATGATTTATGACTGTTGACTGCAGTGTGAATCCCCCAATTAAGTTATAAAAATCTGCAGAAACAAAAGTATTTATTAGCGTATGTACAATAAGAAATTGTGCACACCAATTGTTTTGTATATATGCGATGGATGGTTTATATTAAAGCCACTTTTACTACAAATGATCCTTCGCTTGAGGAACAGAAAATTAATTTTATGTGCTGAATAATGCAAGGTAAAGCATCAGCGAACCGAAATAGACACAAACTGTTCAATATAACGCATACAGCGATAATCACAAATTCACACCAACAGTAGATATTTATGGGAGAGATTCAAACACTAAAACACAAATACATTTACAAAACTAATTTACCCAAATTGCTTTCCCAGAAACAGCTGAATATAATAGAAAAAATATATGTATGTATATGACTAGTTGTACTTAATGTTAAGCAGCCTCTAGATAAAAATATGATTATTTTCAACATTTGCTCTCAAATAGTAAATTGGGGTTTTGTTTCGAAACTCTTACTGGACATGGCTGTGTAGTGGCTTATTAGTATCCTTGAGTGCGTTTGGGTTGGCATGTGCGTGTTTGAATGCCTGCGTGTATGTTTTTAAACTGTCTAATTTGGCCTTCTCGAATACATTTGAATACTAGCAAAACAATTCTCTAACTTAATTGGCAGCTTGATTGACAGGCTTAAATGGATAATTGAGAAATTTTCTTTAATGAACTAATTTAACAAAGTATTTCCTTATTAATTGTAGTCTAATTGTGGTATAATTAGCTTTATGTGCCCAAAACTACATTTACGATATATCAATTCTGTTAACAAGAATTCTGTTTAGTTGCAGATTTTCATTTGAATTCCTCTTAAGCATTTCTAGTCAAAAAGAGAAAATATAAAAACAGTAACACTAAACTCGAAAGGACATTACAAAATATACGATTATAAGATTATAATCTTAAATCAGGAAACAAACTACCATTTAAATTTTATTTTTTAGATATCATAGTATAAAACTGTGTAATTTAAATTTTGTGGTGTTTCTTTTTTCCCGAAAATATTATTTAAAAGTTCGAAATGAGTGGTATCACTAGGCCTAATGCAGGGAATCCATTATAAATGGTTCGAAACGGTTTGTTAGCGTTTAGCAACGTCGGCGAAGTCTGAACGAATGTTTAGTAAAGCTGAGGAGATAATTCCAGAAATAAAAACAAAAATGTTTTTTCTGCAAAAATATTATTGGATTATTCAACAATTTTGACACCAAATAAAATATGTTATTACAGTTTGCCAAAAGATCGATAGTCAATAGAGCAATAGGCAGAAAAGTTGTTTAATAAAGTGTGTTGTATTAAAACGTATAAGGGCCATTATTACAACTTGATGTTATCTTAAAGTGAGATTTTATCAGTCGGATAAATATATTTTCATTATTAAGACTTTCCTTTAATATAAATATGTGCGATAAATTAAAGGCAAGTTCAACTTTATGTTTATATAACCATTTTCTTATTTTTTAATATGGTAGCACCAAACATAAGTCTTCTTCACTTGAAAAGTTTTTTGCCCGTCTTCTCACAGCTCGCATGATTGTTTTCTTAGATGGTGACATATTTCATAACACAAACTTATATTTTCACAAACAAGAGCTCCATATATTTTCAAAAGGTAAAAACAAGTGCGTCGTTGTCACCACAATTTTTCGCGATCTAAATAATCTTTCAAAAGTAGTCGGTAGTTGCTAGGGGTAGTGCTGCACGATAAGAACTATACATTTAATTTCGCCGGCAAGTTGTAGTAATGGAAAGTTGCTTCCGGCTACTTTATCGACTTGTTATGCTAACGTTGGCATTTACTACCACCAGCTTTGTCGCCAAGTTGATATAATGGCCCTAAAAGGAACTATTTTAAAATATTTTTGGAGTGCTATTGCGTATTTCCGATATTTGGTCAAAATGTACTCTGTTGGTAAGCAAATTCTTCACTATTTGGATTTATTAAAAGATGTTTCTATATTTAGAACTTTTCTTTTGCTGCACCTCCCAATGATCACATGGAAGCAGAGTTCAGAGAAGTATACACACCGTACAAAGATATCGTACACAGCTTAAAGCAACCAACATATATTTTTATTTTCATAACATTTATGTGTGTTTTGAAATTTAGTTGTCGGTGTAAAATACAGTCGCACATGTACTTTGTTTTTATTTTTTGTAAACGACCTTAAGAGGTTCACGTGTTGTTCGATTAGAACACACAGTGTACCAGAGATCTCAGAATTGTACAAGAAATTTAATGGTCACCTTCACTACAATGTACAAGAAATTTACCTTCACTACAATGTACACTTTTCGTTGAGTACAGCTTCTGGTTGTGTATAACTATACCTGGACTTTTGTACATCTTGTGTATATGCTTTTGCAAACTAATACATGAGTGGTGGTGCGTTATTTCTCCCTATTGCGCACGCACGCACTAACTTTATGAAGATACAAAACATATATAATTATATCATCACCGCAAATGTGTATACGTACATAAAGTGAATTCATTGTTTTCAATGTCTTCAATGCACAGTCCGGTACAATCAAGATTTATTTGTGTATAATATTAGGCATGCATACATTTTTCACTGTCACTGATGTTAATTTGTGTGTACAGAGGATAGTATATGTATGTACGTTATTTCGGACTCGGATATGTATCAATATTTTAAGTTCGTGTATGTATACCACACGAAAGTACATATACGATAGACAGATTCGAGTGTAACGATACATTATGTTCATGTTGTATACGACTAGAAAAGTACATGTACGATATGAAGATTCTCGTGTGCCTGCATTTTAACCCTGCGATGTTCTATAACCTTTACACCACTAAGTGCACCACATGGTCTGGCCAGACCACGGTTGAAAATCCTAACCAATTTAGTAAACTAAACTAATATTTTGGTTTTTTTCTTTTTATTTTATATATAGTTGATTTATCTTTATTGACCTTATCAGTTTATTTTAATATTAATCAAGCTTATGGTCGTTTTTTTTTCAAATTATATTTGGTCTAATTCTTATTCGATATTTCGTTAACAGCTTGTTAACATCTTCAGGAAATAAAAATTATTAAAATTTTATAGACAATTGGTTTTGAAACATGACATAAAAAAAAAAAAAAAAAAAACTATTCACAATATTTGTTTTTCAAATTCAATACCACATAAAATATTTTTTCAACATTAACAATTTATAGTAAAACAAACTTTTTCAACATTAACAAATTATAACGAACATTTTTATAACAAATATATATATATATATATATATATATACATATACATATACATACATAGATACATATACATACATATATACATGTATATATATATATATATATATATATATATATATATATATATATACATATATACATATATATATATATATATATATATATATATATATATCTATATATATACACATATACACATATACACATATTCACACATATATACATATACATACATGCACATATACACATATATATATACATATATATACATACATACATACATACATAAATATATACATATACACATACATACATATATACACATATATATACACATATATACACACATACATACATACATACATATACACACACATACAAATACATGTACACATATAACTACATATACATCCACAGACATAAATATGTATATACACTTATATACACATAGGCTATAATTTTAACAATTAGTATAAATTAATATATAATAACAATAATACAATAAATTATCCCTAGCAAATAATAGTTAATATTAACAATTATATTATGTAAATCTGCAATTCTTACTAACTAAATGTCTATAATTCTGTGCTAATTTTTCTGCATCTATTTTAAAATTCATTCTGTGTGATGAAGGTACGTTTATTATTTCTAACATTTCTAACATTACTCGACGTTTGTAGTTATTTTCTGTATTTAATATTGAAACATTTTCAAAATCTGGAAAATGATATGCTTTAGGACAATGGGAAGATAAAGCTGTTTTTTTGAATTTATATCCCTATATTTTTGATCTGATTTGTGACCTGCTATCCTAGTCTTTAATTTATTCTTGGTCGTACCTATGTACACTTTATTACAATTCTCTATATCATTACCCTTGCATGGTATTTTATATACTAAATTTGATCTATCCCATTTTTCAATTTTATCTTTATTTTTACTAAATGGTCTGTTTAATGTATTGTGCGTTCTATGAGCTATTCTATATTTACATGTATCGTAAATTTTAGATTTTGTCAACCTTTCTGATATTCCTGGTATGTATGTTAAAGATTTAAATAATTTTTGTTCTGTATTAATATTAGTATTTTCTGTTCTTCTGTTTCTATATTGTGATATTAATTTATTTATAATATGATTAGGAAAATTGTTATTTTCTAATATATTTATAACCTTCTTTTTATTGCTATAGTGAAATTGTTTGTCACTTATATATAGAACCCCTTCTATAAAATTTTTAGCTGTGTTTATAATAATGTGTCTACTATGTTTTGAATAGTAATTAATCATTCTTCCCGAAGCAGTAGGTTTCTGGAACCAATCTATTATTAATTTATTACCTCTCCTAATAACTAAAGTATCTAAATAAGGAAGTTTCAAGTCCTTTTCCGTTTCAGCAGTAAATTTAATGTTCAAATTAAAATTATTCAATGCTGATAACATATTATCTATCTCCGATGTATGAATAATGCAAAATAAATCATCTACATATTTTGTCACTATTTTAGGTTTTATATTAAGTTTTTGAATTGAAAAGAAATCAAGCTTTCATTATCAGATATACGTTGGCTCCTAATTTTATTCACAAATTCTATTGAATTTTTTATATTATATTTAGAATCCTTAGAAAGCTTGATTTCTTTTGATGTAGTTTCCCTATTCCCAACTGTACCTATTGATTTTGCAATTAATACAATTGAAAACAAATGGGAAATGATAGCAAGGTATACAAGGATTGACAAACATTTATTTTTCCGTATTTTAAAATTTTGTATAGAAGATAATAGGTATTTTCAATATAATAGCAATATATATATGCAACAAAGGGGTCTTCCTATGGGATCACCAGCATCTCCAATAATAGCAGATATAGTAATGGAGGAATTATTAGACAAATCAATTCAAAAACTTAATATAAAACCTAAAATAGTGACAAAATATGTAGATGATTTATTTTGCATTATTCATACATCGGAGATAGATAATATGTTATCAGCATTGAATAATTTTAATTCGAACATTAAATTTACTGCTGAAACGGAAAAGGACTTGAGACTTCCTTATTTAGATACTTTAGTTATTAGGAGAGGTAATAAATTAATAATAGATTGGTTCCAGAAACCTAGTGCTTCGGGAAGAATGATTAATTACTATTCAAAACATAGTAGACACATTATTATAAACACAGCTAAAAATTTTATAGAAGGGGTTCTATATATAAGTGACAAACAATTTCACTATAGCAATAAAAAGAAGGTTATAAATATATTAGAAAATAACAATTTTCCTAATCATATTATAAATAAATTAATATCACAATATAGAAACAGAAGAACAGAAAATACTAATATTAATACAGAACAAAAATTATTTAAATCTTTAACATACATACCAGGAATATCAGAAAGGTTGACAAAATCTAAAATTTACGATACAGGTAAATATAGAATAGCTCATAGAACGCACAATACATTAAACAGACTATTTAGTAAAAATAAAGATAAAATTGAAAAATGGGATAGGTCAAATTTAGTATATAAAATACCATGCAAGGGTAATGATATAGAGAATTGTAATAAAGTGTACATAGGTACGACCAAGAATAAATTAAAGACTAGGATAGCAGGTCACAAAAAATATAAAAAATATAGGGATATAAATTCACAAAAAACAGCTTTATCTTCCCATTGTTCTAAAGCATATCATTTTCCAGATTTTGAAAATGTTTCAATATTAAATACAGAAAATAACTACAAACGTCGATTAATGTTAGAAATGTTAGAAATAATAAACGTACCTTCATCACACAGAATGAATTTTAAAATAGATACAGAAAAATTAGCACAGAATTATAGACATTTAGTTAGTAAGAATTGCAGATTTACATAATATAATTGTTAATATTAACTATTATTTGCTAGGGATAATTTATTGTATTATTGTTATTATATATTAATTTATACTAATTGTTAAAATTATAGCCTATGTGTATATAAGTGTATATACATGTATATGTGTGTGGATGTATATGTAGTTATATGTGTACATGTATTTGTATGTGTGTGTATATGTATGTATGTATGTATGTGTGTATGTATGTATATATGTGTATAAATGTGTGTATATATGTATGTATGTGTATATGTATATATTTATGTATGTATGTATGTATATATATATATGTATATATATATATGTGTATATGTGTATGTATGTTTATGTATATATGTGTGTATATGTGTATATGTATATATGTGTATATATATATATATATATATATATATATATATATATGTATATATGTATATATATATATATATATATATATATATATGTATATATATATATATATATATATATATATATATATGTATATATGTATGTATATGTATGTATATGTATATATATATATATATATATATATATATATATATGTATATATGTATATGTATATATATATATATATATATATATATATATATATAGATATATATATATATATATATATATATATATATATATATATATTTGTTATAAAAATTTTCGTTATAATTTGTTAATGTTGAAAAAGTTTGTTTTACTATAAATTGTTAATGTTGAAAAAATATTTTATGTGGTATTGAATTTGAAAAACAAATATTGTGAATAGTTTTTTTTTTTTTTTTTTTTTTTATGTCATGTTTCAAAACCAATTGTCTATAAAATTTTAATAATTTTTATTTCCTGAAGATGCTAACAAGCTGTTAACGAAATATCGAATAAAAATTAGACCAAATATAATTTAAAAAAAAAAAACGACCATATGCTTGATTAATATTAAAATTTATTTTATATATTTTAATAAGTTTTACATTTTGTTTTATAAAATATTTATATTATTTATTTAAAGATTCATTGCAAATGTACGTTTTGGTTTCTTTACCATGTTAAAGGTATGACAGGTTGTGTTGCACATTTGAAGACTCGAGCAAAAATCAACAAACCAGTAAAAGCATAAATCTCATTTTCGTTTTTAGGTTTCCATTTTACAAGTTTTTGTTTTTTTATTTGTTGTACAAATCTAGATATATTTCTTATTCTTTTCGATTTGTTTCCCTTACAATTATATTTACCATACCTGGTGTAAAAATTTCTTTGAAAATTTGTAAGGGTTTGGCAGAAATTAAAGAGATTGGCCAGCTCTCATTGCCATAGGAACATTTTACAAGTCATCTACCAGCTGCTGGTGGTTTTGCGTTCCACAGTGCTTTGCTTGAAAATATTTCATTACTTTCGGCTTCTGCATCATCGTCATATTCATCTTCATCAAACTCGTCAGCTTGTTCCACGTCGAATACGACAAATTCTTTTTCAGACGCATAACACGGTTGCACACTTTTGAACTTCAAAATCTTGGACTAATTGAGACCCCCAAAAATTCAAAAACTTATGATGGATTATAACTGATATCATCATTTCTAGGAATATAATCGTTCTCCTCCTCACTCGTACAATAAGGTTCTTCATCATCGCTATTTCACAAATATTCCATCATTCTTTTTTCAGCCGCTTATCTTTCAGCTGATGTAAGACGTTTCCAACTCGGAAGCTTTATCACAATCCATTGCTTCACTTGATCACTTCAAAATACAAACTATATATATTGTTACTAGTTTTGTCTAATGAGAATATTTATTTTACTTAGCAACAACACAGGTGCTTTTGAAATTATATTTGCTAAGTAAAGAGGAGTAAAAAAAACAAAACGTTTTGCATCTTCAAAAGAGTTTATATTCATTTATTTCATTTCAAATGATTTCATTGCATTTACTTCTATGCACAGAAAAATCAAAACATATAACACTGAAAATAGCTTGTGGTCTAGCCAGACCATGAGGTGCACTTATCGAACTTTTTCTTGTGGGTAGCTTTCTGACCCCTTAGCATGACCCTATCTACTAAAAATTTGTTGTTTTATATTTAAAACAATATGCTTATAGAATTCACGTTTTTATTTTTTTTTATTTTTTCTGAAAATAAAACTATTTCATATGAAAGTCAAATATGGTCTGGCCAGACCATGTAGATCATCCTAGGGTTAAGTATATGTTTGTGTGTGAAAAAAGTACACGAACGCTAATAATACCGAGATTAATGTACGAACATTTTTTTGTTTCCCAAATTGCTTATGACAACTGAATATGTTTGAGTATTCAGAGAATATAGCAGTAGCAACTGGAGAAATCTGAACTGATGTAACAACAGCAATTATAATATATAATTCATTGGCCAAAAAATATATGTATGTATATATATTAAAAACGTTATGTTAAATTGTTATTCAGTTTTTTCTATTCTAAGAGCTGAGCAGTCAAGCAAGTCAAAGTTATTAAATTTTGTAATTAAAATGTTTGAAATTGACTTCTTTGAGCACTTAGATCTTAACTTGGTAAAGACTATAGCATGTGCACTAAACGCACGTTCAACAGAAATTTGTATTGCAGGTACAGCAAATACCACTTCGGAAAACTTATTTAGTTTTATATTATACTAGCGAACCCCCTGCACACTTCGTAGTGCAAAAAAGAAAATAAAAAAATTAATTCGAATTCATTTAAATCTGTGATAAACTGCTTTATTGTAATGCTCTGTGGTAAACAACATTTGCTGTTTTTGCATTTTCGGTGTAAATACACAAAACGGATGGTTTGCCAACGCGGGAACAGGTTACATACAACTGTCCATCTGAGATAACTGGATACTTTAAATTCACACCACAAATGCCTAAGGATTGGCCTTGCGCCTTAGTAATGGTAATCGCAAACGCAAGGCGAACAGAAAACAGAAGTCGTTTAAATTCAAATGGTATATCAGTAGGTATCATTGGGATGCGTGGAATGAATACATCTTCGCCTTTGAATTTTCCAGTTAAAATACTAGCTTCAATTATATAAGCGATCAAGCATAATGATAGGAGATTCAACTTTCAATTGGAGATTTTGCGGAGGCAATCCTTGTAAGTCCACCGAATTCAAAAATTCTGTTGGATAATTCACAACATCTTCTTCATTGTTAACAGTATAGACAGACTTGCGTAACACCACTTCGCTATGTTAGTGAATCACATAACAAAAATCATTTGGCAATGTTATCAATCCAGTGTCAGCAACAGGCATTGCACCATTCCCAATTTTCAGCAATTGCTTAGAGAACGTATCAGCAGATGGATCATTCCATATAAATAAAGACTTCAAGCAACCGTTAATTTCATCGGCAGCTGTCGATCTAGGAATGACGGGCAATGTTTGCCTACAATCGACTGACAATAAAATTAACGCACCACCAAATAACTCTGAGTTATCTCGGAGATCTTTTATTGATCTTTCCAAAGCTTCAACAGATTTCTTATTCGCGTACTCATGCATATGACGTGCGTTGTGCATAATGTATTTAAATATTTAAGTTTTTAGTGATGTATTTAGATGTAATTTATTTCATAGATTCCCGAAGTTGTGATTTAGAATAGCTAAGTATATAAATTGAATTGTAATGAATTTAAAAACGAATTGTATATCAGTTTTTCAAAATAATAACTCAAATATTTCGAAATGATTGCGGTGTTCACTAAGATGGCTATAACTCATGAACCAACACACATACAAACCATATATACATAAAAACCTTGGTATTGACGTCACCTTTCATACAAACTTTACAGAAACAAAATCGGTTCAGGCATTCCGGAGAACAGCAATTACTAACACAATGCAACTTATTTTTATATATATAGACTATAATATTTTTTTTCCAGTACAGCAATATGTTAATTTCTAACGGCTCCATTTGATTGTTTTTCACATATGGCAAGTAGTTCTGCTTTTATGTGATAATTTTGATTTATTGGATTTAAATTTGCTGTATTTACGAGTATATTTGTATGTTGTGCTAGTTTAGAGTGTGCGGTTTTTGATGTACTTGGAGTAATATGTAACGGAGTTAGCTCAAAAAATCCTGACAAGGATTGTTATATTTGAAACTGTGTTCTAATCGAACGACACGTGAACTTTTTATGGTCGTGAAAAAAAATTCTGTTATACATTGCAAATATTTGGAGACACATATAAATAGGATTGATCCCGAACTTTTTTGGTAAAGTTCCGTAAAGTGGGAGTGTACAATATATTCTCTCACATATAGTTACAAATGTACAAAAGTACAGCAACCCTAAAAGCCGAAGTTCTTTTCCAAAAGAAAACGTCGTAGTGTTTTGACATTTTAAACTCAAGCAATTCTTACTTTATTCGCCATTTACTCTTATTTTAATACAATTATTACTTAAAATCTTTTGATATTAACTTTTTGCAGTTTCTAATTTTTTATCTTTTTAAAACAGCTGACCGTTTGACCGTTTTCCAAATCTGCCCGAAGAAAAATTGCGGGCTACTTCGTGAAGAAGAAGAAGAGTATATTTCTCCCACACACTCTCTCTCTCTCTCTCTCTCTCTCTCTCACTTGCCGAAACTTTATGTACGGGAACAGTTTTCGGTGAAATTGGGAAGATTTTGTTTCTGTAAAATTGAAATTCTGTACTTGATTTGTTGTTCCTTTTTCGTTCTGTTCTGTTGCGGACAAATCTGTAGAAAATGGAATTCAACGCTAAGTGACAGCCCACAAGTTGTATGAGTTAGTTTTTGTGAAGTCATATATTACACATTTTTTTAGAGTTTTTTTTTGTTTTAATTCATGATTTCGCATATTTTTATTATATAAAAAGCAAAGTTTTAGTTGAAGAAAATGACATTTTGTGTAATAAATTTAACAAATTCTACAGACTGCCAGAAAAGAAGCTGGCCTTTTGCTTTTAAAAACAGCTGATTCCATTAACAGAACCAGTAATTACAAAATATTTTCTACAGAACTTCACAGCACAGAACAGTAACAGAAAGTAAAAACTAATGCTGGATTCACCCATGGTTTCAGAACAAAATTTATGTTCTACAACATTTTTAGCTTCTTGAGAGTATGCTCTGAAGCGATTCACCCACTTCGCGCATTTGTTCTGGAACATCAAGGCTACCATATGAAATAATTTTGTGAACTATGTGTGTGAGTTTTACAATTGGACAATACCACTATTTATTTAATTTTATTTATAACAATATTCACCAGTTATATATTTTTAATGCCAAACCATACAAAACAAGTGCTCCGTATTTTATTATATACACAAGCAATATGAAATAAGTGCGTTGTTATACATACAAAAGTATAAAACAAGTTCTGTATTTTATTATACATATGTACATATAATATGTTGTGGCATCTCAGTTCTACTTTACTAAAAAAATTAAACTTACTGGCAGCACAGTTACAATGTTTCGGAACGTGAATTGAAGTTAAACCAATTCATGTTCCGAAACATGTTACTCTCTTTCGCTCTCTATCTCTCTCTCTACGAGAAACGTCAAACTACATATAATAAAATATTTTTCAGAACGTAAATTTTGTTCTGAAACCATGGTTGAATCCAGCTTAATGAAGCCTTAATTCTTGTTCCGAAACATTTAAACTATGCTGCCAGAACGTTTAATATTTTACGAAAAGTTGAAGTAAGATGCTAATTCATATTAAATATATGTAAATATGTATGTACTGCATTCTTTGTTTAAAATTTTTGAATAAATGTAAGAAAATTGGTCTTATATTAATAAATGTTTTATATAATGTCGGCAATTATATATGAAATACAATATCAGATAAATGTCCGCCACTATTAGTCTCACAAATGCGAGTCCTTTCGAACATATTTCACGTGGTATTTCATTAATTTCATCACAAATATTTTGTTTGAGTTGCTCAAGCGTTTCTGGTTTGTTTACATAAATCTTACTTTTCAGATATCCCCACAAAAAGTGCAATCAAATCATCATTTCAACATCATCCATTTTTAATCGACGCAAAGGGGACTGATGATTTGATTTGAGGGTTTTCCATTGCCCAGAAGCGACTATTCTGGTTATTCACATATCTATTCAGATGAAAATGTACGTCGTCATTCATCATGGTTTTTTCATAAGCCTGCTGTAAGATTCTATTGGCATATGTACGGAGGTGTAAATGGTCTTGTGGAAGAAGCTCATGTGTCAACTGAATCTTAAATGGAATCTTGTGCAAGACTCGTTGGTTTATCGAATATTTTTCCATAATAAATTTGACACGTGTCTACTTCACCACTGCCAAATATGAACTATCAATACTAATGTTTTCCAAAATGGCGGCAATATATGTATATATATATATATATATATATATATATATATATATATATACATATATATATATATATATATATATATATATAAATATATATATATATATATATATATATATATATATATATGTATATATACATATGTATATATATATATATATATATATATATATATATATATACATATATATCTTTATATATATATATATATATATATAAATATATATATATATATATATATATATATATATATATACTATATAATTTACATGAATCAATTGCACAAAGCATGTTGCAGAAATGAAAACGTCAGGCAGGGAATGTTTGTAAGACATGAGTAACAAAAGCGAACAAATGTTCACTTCAGAACAATCTCTCAAAAAACTAAAAATTGTTTTGGAACAAAAATGTTATTCTTAACAATGAATCCAGCTTTAATGTAAGCGTTTTGCTTTCATTGATGTTCTCTAATTAAATTTTACTTTGTATTTGCTGAAAACTTTTTGTTTTATACCTTTCCCAAAAATGTGATAGGGTATGCAAAACTTTGTCATTCCGTATGTAATTTCCTCGATCATTAAAGTATGTATATTCTGGATCCTTATAAATAGCCTAATAAGCGGTGTCCGTCTGGTCATTTGTACGTGTGAAGTTGTTTCAGAAGGCCCCAGACGATCCAGAGACTTCATTCTCGGACGTATTAGAAATGGTCGAAAATATATTGTTATTGAAAATCAGCAAATTTTAAAATGAGATTGCATAGCTGGATGACTTCAAGAAATTTTAGTATGTATTTTTTATTTTGTTTGTTTGTTAATTAAACTTATTACGTACTTCTACGGGGCTAGAAAATAAACGTATTTTTTTTTTTTGGTATTATTCCAGTAACTAATCGCAACAATTTTTTTAGTAATCAAACTTATTTAATACGTATAAGTATATATATATATATATATATATATATATATATATATATATATATTTGCACAAATAAATTTGAATTAGCTCCAGGGTTATGACAATTGAAATATATTGTTTGTATAAATCTTACTTTTCAGATGTCCCCGCAAAAAGGAGTCCGGAGCAATAAAATCTGGCGACCGCGGAAGCCAATCAACGTCACCATTTCTTGAAATAACCTGTGGTGGAAAGAGGTCAAGAGGTCCCGCAGTAATTCCAAAGCATGCAGTTCTGGCGCCAAAAAGCTTCCAATCATATTACGATATCTCTCCCTATTCATAGTTACCATTACACCGTTTTTATTTTCAGAGGAGTAAGTTCCAATGATTCCAACACAAAGGAATAATATGAGGGGTTTCCATTGGTGCATAAAAGAAACCAAGAAAACTAAAATTTTTTTTTCTTTTTCACTCTTATTTAATATTTTTGAAAAGAATTTGTTGCCAACAGAAATTGCAAGACCCAAAGCGACAGCTCTTTTTTGAAAATAATCAAATAAATCAATTTAACAACTGTTTTCTTTATAAGTTACACATATATGATATATTCAATTGACTACATTGTGACTCTACTAATCAGAAAAGAGAAATAAATTTTCAGGGCTGGAAAATTATACATATTTGTTTTAATATTAATATAATTATTAAAAAATATTAAAAGTTCTTTTCTACGGCTGGTTATTGCACATCCAATTATTTGGTCAAAAAACAGCCGTATGTTACTATTAATTTTAATAGAGCTACAAATATATGAATATTCCAGAAGTACTTTTGTGAAGGGTTCATAAGATTCTGCACAACCGAGCACTATACTTATGCTCATATTATGAAATATATATTTTGCTGAATTATACAATTATATCTGATAGTATCGATTGGATTATCTCGAATTCGTTTTTCGGATATATTCATACATACAACGTTCCAAAATATATTTTTGTGATATTTAAATTATTAATAAAACGAGTTTTTTATGTTTCACACTCAGTGTGGCATGTTGTATTTAATTTACGTCGGATTTATTTTTATATTTTTCTATTGTTTTTAAGGAGATTAAATACTGCTGGTATTGTATTCCATCTTTCCAGCCTATAAGTGCTATTATAACCTTTGACAATGGAGTTTAATTCACTGAACAATGTACACCGATTATCTCTTTTTGAACACAACGTATACTTTTATGTCTGCTGTTTGGTTTCTTCTGTCTGGATATATTGATCTATTCAATGTAGTAAAAACTCTTTCTACTATTTTTTACGTGTTCCACATGAAAAATTTAAAATCTTATTACATTTAGTGTTGGAAACAAAAAAAGAAAAACAAAAAAATTGCAGTTATGGCTGCTTTACGAAAGATTTTCGGCAAATATACTACAGTATATATCAAGCAAGTGGGAGTGTAACTAAGTGTGTATGCATGAATTATTCTTTTGATAGTACCCGCTTGTCCGCGGATACATTCCATAAGTCATTATACCATTATGCACAAAGCATTATGGCAATACGTACGCAGTACGTTTGAGTGACAAATTTAAAATGGATATATCGTTGGAAGTATACAATCGCCACCCTCTCGCTTACATTCCGTTAACGAAAACAGTGACGAATATTCATCATAGTTTTCATTTGCAAAACTACCATGGTCTGTTATGCGAAAAATGTGATAGCACCATGAAATATGTAAGCAAAAATCGCCATTCTTCAGAAAACATATGTTTTGCTTATGATGCAAAGTATTTCAAGTGTTGTGTGTGAAATTATTTTAAGTTTTTCAATTGTGTGAAGAGTCCGTTTGTACAATAAATATTGTTTTATTGATTTTCGACTTTATTATAGTGGCAACTAACTTTATTTATGTAACTTTTTTAAATTCTTTAGCAAATATTTCTCAACATTACAATGTTTTTTTTTTCTTAATAAAAAAAAGTCAAAGTCATACTTATGTTTACTGTGCTCGATTTAAATATCATTTAAATGCCCAATGAGGGACATTTCAGTTTTATTTAAGTCTTATTTAAGTTTGCGTTCAGAAACGAAATTTGGTGTTTAAATTGTATTTAAAGTTAAATTACATTTACACATATAACCACTAATTTATTTGGCATAAGTGGTTTTTACCTGAAAGTACTGAAACAAATTTTTTGTGTTCTTTAAAGCTCTTCTAGGCCATAATGACATTGTCAGCCAAAATAAGTCTTAAATTTTTTCTGTCAAGTATGCACCTCATTGCTTGAATCTAAAAAATATAAGTGGAAACATTACTCATATTTACTTTAATAATGAAATAACAAATAATCTAACATATTTTTTCATTTATATTTTATAAAACAAAAAGACTACTGATATATTTAAAAACTCACTTTTCTCCACGAAAAACTAAACAAACGCTATTTTTTATTTAACAATTTTCAACTTCACGCTTGTTGATCAAAACACAGAATAACAAATCAGCACGTAGAACAAAGTTTCGATAGAAACTATGTGTACGTGTGATCTTGCATCCCTCTCTAACTTGTGAATAATATTGATTGTTTAATATATACTCGATCTGCTTACTCTAATGTTGCTATTCTATATAAATTTTTCACTAATGACTGGTATGGTTTCAGTGGTGACCAGTCACCCTTGATGAGTGTGGTGTCACTGCTGACAGTCGTGCCTGATGGGTATGGTGTCACCAATGATGGGATTGCTAACAATCCTAACCTAACCAAATTCGATGAAATAAAACATGTTAAATTTTAATTTTATTATTTTATTGACATTAAATTTATTATTTCTAAACACAATTAAATACAACACAACACAAAATTATATACAAACAAAATACATATATATGTACATATCTATTATGTATTTTTTACTTACGTTTCTACTTTTACTCCATCAGTATCAGTGTTTTGATGTGACCTGGTATATATAAAAGATTTTAATACAAATGTGAAGCAAAGATCAGGACTTTTTAATACTCACAATTATCACTGAGTTGATCGAAATATCCTTCTTATTTAGTGGGTTCTGCTCCTCCCGCAACGGTTCCTGCTTAAGACACATGTTTTTTATTACATGTTTTAATGTTTTATTATTATTAATATTACATATACTTACAGTTGTTTACGTAGTATGTATAATGCTGCCAAAATTATTTAAATTTAAAAACTATTAAATTTTCTTCCATGTATATTGCACTACAGCTGAAAAATTATATAGAAATGTCAAACATAAAACTATGACACGTACATTTGTCACCGTTGATGTAGCACTCCATCAGTAGTGATAACCATATGTTTTGTTTAAAAAAAAATTTATAAATGTGTAGGTAAATATATTGTGTGTGTTTAGTTTCGGTCATCCAGTTCTTGTAGGGTAGCGTTTAGCGACAAGCACAAATAAATGGTTGCGTTTGACTTCGGTTGTGCTTTGGCTAGAAAACTGTTGTACACATTTCAACGTAAACAATAGAATATAACAGAAAAAGAATTTTGCTCGATTGCTTGCATACGATCAACGAATTCAGTCAATATATTGGTACACCAAGAAGATACTTGCAATTGTGAGTAACGAATTTATTAAAGAACAAATAAAAGTGCTATATTCGGCTGTGCCGAATCTTAAATACCCTTCACAAACGTACGTCTGGCATAATATATATATATATATATATATATATATATATATATATATTTATATATATATATATATATATATATATATATTTAAGTTCCAATTTTGTTCTTTCTAAGTTATAAAATAGTTTTAGCCAGAAAAAATATATAACGTTAGTTGCCTTTTTGGTTACTTTTATGAATGAAAAAAAAATTAATTTTGCACACTTGAAAACAAAATTTTGATTTTTTTTAAATACTTGATGCAAGTTTCGCTTTTCCTGAATTAAAAATAGTTTTAATCAATAAAAATAATCGACGTTAGTTGCTTTTTTGTTACTTTTGTGCATAAATAAAATTTCGGCTTCCCATTCCTGGAAGCGAAAATTTATTTGGATTTGTTTTTTTACCAACGTATTTAAAAAAACTTAAAATCTGTAAAAATTTTGGTCACGTTCAGGTATCACAAAATATTGCAGTTAAACAACCCTGCAATAAAAATTAAGATTTTTTTAAATTTTGAAACCAAATTTTTGTTTTCTAAATTAAAAAATTGTTTTTGTTAAGAAATAAACGACGTCAGTTGTGTTTTTGGTATTTTCATGCTTAAAAAATTTCAATTTCTGATCCCTGGAAGCGAAAATTTACTTAGTTTTTGTTTTTTTTTTTACCAAGGCAACTCTTAACGAGGCATACAATAGTTTTATTTAAGAAAAACTACAAATGTGTAACCACTTTTGTCACTTTCATGTACTACAAAGTATTTCAGTTATCCAACCCTGGAATCAAAATTTTGATTTTTTTTTTTTAATTTTTGATTATACCAATTTTGCTTTGATGATTTTAACCAGGAAAAAACAAAGTTAGTTCATTTTTGGTTATGTTAATTTATAAAAATAAAATTAAATATCCTAACCCTGGATGGGAATTTTTAATTTTTCATCAATGATGTATAAAACGGTTTTGATTAAGAAAAACTTTATATTTTTAAACGTTTTAGTTATTTTATGTACCACAAAATACCGAATGTGTCAAAAAAAATTAAATTTTCCACACCTGGAGGCAAAAACTAAATTTTTAAAATTATTTTTTACCAATGCAAGTCTTTATGGTGTACAAAGCTGTTTTATTTAGGAAACACTACAAATTTTTAACCATATATGTCACTGTCATGTACTACAAAATATTTCAGTTATCCAACCCTGGAAACGAAATTTTAGTTCTTTTTTTAATTTTTTATACCAATTTTGTTTTGCCAGAATAAAAAATAGTTTTAACCGGGAAAAAACGACGTTAGTTGATTTTTGGTTTATTTTATATTATAAAAAATTGTAATTTCCTAACTCTGGTTAGAATTTTTAATTTTTAAAATTTTTCAGCAATGCAAATCTTCATGATGTGTAAAACGGTTTTATTTAAGATAAAATTTAATTTTTAAACGTTTTAGCTATTATATGTACCACAAAATACCGAATGTGCTAAAAAAATTGATTTCCCATCTCTGGAATATAATTTTTTTTTGGTTTTAAGTTGACAATTGAGGAGTCCTGAAGCATGAAATAGGTTCAATTTACAAATAAACAAATAAATAATTGGTTTTTGGTGTTAATTTTGCGTCGAGAGATAGGTGTAAGCTTCCCAGCTATGTAAGCTCATTTCCAATCGATCAGTCCAAGAACGAAGTATCTAGCTCTTCTGGAGGCTTGGGAAAACCGATTTCACGTACAGACAGATGGACATCGCTCAATCGTCATCGCTATTCATAAGGATCCAGAATATATATACATTATATTTATATACATTATTATGTACAAACCTAAATATACCCTTTCACTTTTTTGTGAAGGGAATAAAAAACTGTCAATAGCAGATTTGCCGCACAAGCGGGAAGTACTGCCTCTACCACCACCACATCATCATTAATGTATTTCATGTTTCTACAAAGTAAACCGACACACCATGAACTATTTGAGCATATCCGAAGACAACAAAAAGGGAGGAAAGGCCAAAGTATCTACACGCAGAAAGATGAGAACATATGTATTGACTTAACATTAACGGCCATAAAATTGAACACATATCGCTTATCAAGTCCTAAACAGTTTCCTATAAATATACACTGAATGCCACTGTTGTTACTGCGCCCATACACATAAACACAAAAACCCATTCATATCCATATAAACTCTATGGTACACAATGGGACCGTTAAAGTAATTTTTATACAACAAATCGGCAGAAGCTGGTAAGTTTGCATTATAGCATTAAGAAACTGACAAAAATCATTTGATCTTCCATGGTATTATCGTAAAATATAATATCCGGATATAAGCAAATTAACCAGATCTATATAAACATTTCAACCGATTCAAAAATATTTATGTATGTGTAGCGTCTTATCCTTTATATGTAACTCATAATTTATATAAATATATTTTAAAGGTCAGATCTTTTTTGAAATTTTGGGTTTCAAAATTGTTGAGATATGATTAGAAAAACAAAACATCGCAGGACCATAAGTGAGCTTCAGCTGTTGGTCCCAAAACGAGATATACCGATGTGAACGGCGTTTTGTGATGGTTAAAGCCATAACCACCGAATCACAGAGAGTTCAAGGAGATACCAAGAAGTGTTTATTAAAACTGCTCCTTTATGATTGGAACAAACGCTGGCAGAAGTGTATTATATTCTAGAGAAACAAAAATCGATGACTGCTCTTGGAAAATTATTAGAATGAACCCCATTTTTTAACAGACCAGTAACTTTTTTAATCATAATGACGTGACAAGAGAGGAACCTATAGCCATTAATGGAAACAGTCTTCTAACAGAATCTTTCGAAACTAAGGAATTGAAAATCCTGAACTGAGTAACATAATGGCAGATGCTACAACTTTCTTTCAATTCACACCCGAACAAAATCGTTTGAATCCTAAACATTTAAATTGAAGCCATCTCACAAGTGGCAATAAACAAAAATTTACATCAGATGACGGAAGTTCGTGGCTTTCGAAAACAGCTCCTCTGCTTTGCTGTGGAAGTGGAATATATAAAAAAAGATGTTGATCTTTTCTTGTGCTTTAGCAGATATGTCTCTGTGCAGACCTTAAGGGAAAAGTTTGAAAAGAGGCCTATTATATCCAGGAAATCGAGGGCCTTAGGATTCCACATTATTTGTATATAAACTCCTCAATAGGTCACTCAAACATCTTGTGAACTAAAATTTGGTACGCAAGTAATTCTGGGACTGTGGGTAGAGAGGTGAAATTGAGTATATGGATTGGCCTTGGTAAGCGAATAACAAAAAATATGGGAAGACTAGTCAATTTCACCACGGACGTAGTCTCCCTCCATATAGAGTAAAAAAAAGGCGTCCGATCTATAAAATAATTATTCACGAACTTGATTGATTTGTTAGCCAACTATTTCAATATTGAGCGGTAAAAACGAAATCTGGAATAGAAAATTTAGTGATTTACCGATTAAAAAATGTATTTAAGTATAAAATATGAATCTAAATATAAATATATTCCTACCATAAGAATTTGGCATATCAAAAATGGAACAACAAATTCAGAAAGTTGGATGTGATGTAGACAATCAAACAATCTTAACAGAATATTGATTAGGAAATTATCTTATGGATAACGTTATGTCAATACAAAATAATATTTAATACATCGTAATATACTCCACCACTGTGCATAGCAAAATGCTTATATTGTTAATAACATTGAAAGTGTAGCCAGAATGTTATATCCACCATAAACTAAACGAGAAACATGAGCAGAGAAAAATTACAAGAGAAATAAGAAAACCCATAAATTAAGTTATGAACGCGCGATAACCTTATTGATCCTTTTGCTAAAGGGAAGGATATCCAACAATATGAACGAATCCCTGCACATGTACGAAAAAAAAATTGAAGCGTTAGCAACCTCTAAAGTTTCATTTAACTTTTAATTTGAGAGTTAACTGAGTAAAAAGTGAAGATTCAGCTCTACAGTGGTTGTTGTACTGACGTTTTAGAAGCTTTTCGAACATTAGATTCTTCTATGTGGAGTTTCCGATCTAGAATAATTATTTAATAGTTATTTAACCCTATCGCATAAAATGACTGTCTTTCCCTTAACGCAAGGCTCATCACAGTTGTCTTCTTGGTGATAAAGTTTATTTGTTTACCAATATGACGAAATCTTAAGAGTACTTTCCGCTTGCCTGCTCCAAGAAGCGTGACGACATTGCTCGAATAGTGGGCGGGATGAAAGCAGTCATTGAACAGGCACCTTGCTTCTCACGTTTACGTCGCGTATATCAGAACTTTTCCAACCATTAACAAAAATGGTGTATACCCAACAAATAATATGCTGTTAATCTCTGAACTATAGATAGGGTTAGATTGCAGGTACTCACGTTTTCCTAGGCCTCAACGTATATCCATGATCTATACTGGAAAAGCAGTTCAAAATTAAAAAAGAAATAAAATATGGAAAACGGATGACCCTAAGGGCTATGTTATTTCTATTTCTAGTTGCTCCTAGAGAAACTTCCACCTACAGCTTAAAAGGAACTGGGTGAAATACACCACAGGGAAGAGAAGCTACAGGGCATTGACGGCCGTTGAATTATTTTTCTGTTTGGGTAAGAGCAACTGTTTCAGTTGCTGCAAGCTCTTTTTCTTTGGCTGCGATATGTGCTTCAAAGTATAGTAATTATCCTAACATTTGCTATACTCCCCTCCACTGACACAATTTTTGACTTTAGATTCGTGTCGCTTACGCCTGAAGCTACAGAATGATACCAGGTGATGCCGTTACTTCCAATGGTTGCATGATGGGCCAGTCATTAAACGGCATCGGTTCCGTTGCAGTGAAAATGAATCAAATAATTATCAAGTAAGATCGCCGCCTCCGAAAGAACTTGCAAAGGCACGGCAAGAGTAGCATCCATTGCCATAGGAATGGGCCCAGTAGGAGCTTTTCTTTGCTTTATCCATTTCTATATTTCTATTTCTAGATTTGCAATTTGAGATGCTAAATATTACCAATGTTCAACGCGCTTTTGGCAGAACGTGTGCTTTTATCCGATCTAGGTTTCACCAATTGGGAGAAGGAAGCGAAGCATGGCGAAGAGCAACTAAATCGTCGTTTAATGTTACCATGTAAAAATTTGATCTAAAAATTACCGGGCTTAAGAACAACAGGTTGAGTAGGATTATCTGATATGGCATAAAAGAGTCAACTATTGAAGCACTCTTTAGATTTCGTTAGAAGGACAGACTTTTCTTACAATTTTAGACAGCAACATTTAGTTTTGTCATTATTAATCTATTGAATGCTAAAGTTGGAAAGTTTAAATTTTATATATATCACTCTAGGTCTTAAGATCTTCTAAGAAGGGATTTTCGGAAATTTGTATGCTAGGGCCAGAAGAGGTTAAAATCGATAGGTTCATATCTCAGACACTACGATGCACGGTGGGGTCAAATGCCCTTTTTCACGAATTTATTAATATTTCAACAACAACAATAAATATTAACTATGAGGGCGACTACTCGTGAAAAGCAGCTTCCTTAAAACCTTCCACAAAAATTCTTCAGATACGAAAAACTTAAGAACTGATTTTTAATAATTTTTTAAACTCATAAAAAAAATAACGATTTTTGTTTAAAACGCTTAAGAATAAAAATAATTTAAGTGGCATAATTATTATTCATCAACAACATCAGTCTCATCATCATCGAAGCTCGTATTGCAATCGCAGACATCATTATCAGATCCGGCATGTCTAATTAAGTTCACAGCTTCCTCCGGTAATTTATGTGCCTTCTTTTTTGGCAACTTTCGCATATTAGAAATAACGCGATCAGAGCTTAACAAAATATAGTTTGTAATATCTTCATTAGATTTTTCACGGCTGCACTTTCTTAAATGAAATCTCGAGATTTATTGAAATCCTTATTTCTAGTTTTGTGCGCTTCCTCTGAGAGCTGACCAATAGGTAAAAGAGCGTGGTTAACAATTTCTGGTCCGTGGATAAAGGACTTATGCAAATTAGGGGTCATGTGGTGACATGGACATAATTCAACAAAAATTTTTCGTTGTAAATTTCATAACCACTGGACACAACAATAAGCAGCACGTGCATATGCTTTATTAAGTCTGCATATATTCTTGTTATTTCGGCTGATTTTTCAGCAAATTTAGAAAAAGTCTGATTTTTTTGGATTTTTTGAGTAAACTTTGCGCGTTAAGCTGTTACTAATTTGCACATAACTTCTGAGACGTATACGCATTGGTATAGCAATGCGCAACCCATATTTTTTATATATAACGCATGGTTTAAAATTATATATAATTTCCTGTCCAAGTCAGCCTAACTAATACATTTATGTCCACCAGAACTTAGAAACACTATTTTATTCAAATTAACATTTATGCAAAACATATTGGTATATATGTATCTGAACTTAATGACTGCATAATAAGATTCATTATTTTTTCGAAATTATTCATTCATTATTTGCTTAAAATTTTAGATATTTTTACACTTTTTAGCTTTTTATCTCATAATATTTAAGTAACAACAAAAATACCGTTACATACGAGAATTACAGATTAATTTTTCGCCTGGTGATAAAGTAATTTGTGCTCTTTAAGCGGTTACTTTCAGTTTTCACGATACTTGAATTTTAGTACCTTTGGCCCCTATGTGCGATGGATGGATTGAAAAACCCAAGAGCATACAAATAACACGCAAAAAGAATTTTACATGTGCATGCACTTTTAGGATACAAAAAGTTGTACAAATTAGATTTGGCACCTCTTTGCACTCAGTACAGTTTATCAGCACGCTTTATTCTGTTGCAAAAAATTTCTTATCTTCTTAAAAACTTCTTCCGATTTTTATATGTTCAACTATTTTGTTCATTTGTAAAATGTATGTTCTTAAAATATATACCTTCAAAAAAGTGCAAATACCTCTATTAAAAGTTTTTTAAGAACGTATGATTTTTTATAATTATTTTATAATTTGCAAGTCGTAAACAATATTTGTGAGCTCAATTACATTTTAGCACCATTACAATTAGCATTTGTTACCGTAACTATTACATCAGTTTAAAGAAATTAATTTATTAAATATATATTAAACAAAAAAATTTGGAAAGCGTATTAAAAGACTATGGCTCTAATTAAAGCAAAAGCCGATGATAAATTTTAAACATTAAAAAACATTTAATGTTCTAAGTTATTATATTCAATTCAATTAAGATTGATTATTTGAATTCAGAAAGAAAGTGACCAAAATGGTTACAAATTTTAAGGTTTTCTTTAATAAGGATATTCCATGCCTCATTAAGAGTTGCACTGGCAGAAATAGACACGTATCGCTTCCAGGGATGAGAAGTTCAAATATATTTCTAATTAAAAGTAGCCAGAAAGTAAACTGACGTCGTTGTTTTTTTTACTAATCAAAGCTATTTTTTAATCTAGGAAAAACAAAATTGGTATCCAGGGTTGGATAATTGCAATATTTTGTAGTACATGGAAGTCACCAAAATGGGTAAAATTTTTAAGAATTTCTTAAATAAAACTACATATTTCATGCCTCATTAAGAGCTGCACTGATAAAAAAAAAATAAATTAAAATGTTGGTTCCAGGGTTGGGAAATTAAAATGTTCTTATACATAAAAAAGACAACTAACACCCTTTTTCTACTAATTAAAACTCTTGAAATTTCGTTTCCAGGCGTGGGAAATTTTTTTTTCATAAGTTAAAGTAACCAAAGAGTGAACTGACTTTGTTTTTTTATTGCTAACTAAAATTATTTTATAACTTAGGAAGAACAAAATTGGTATTTAAAAATATGTATAACGCCAGACGTGGTGAAGGGTATATAAGATTCGGCACAGCTGAATATAGCACTTTTGCTTGTTTAATTTAAGTTTTATATCTTATATAAGCTAATTTCAACTTTTTGAAAATTGAATAACTTCTTAATATATTATTATTATTATTATTATTATTATTATTATTATTATTATTATTATTATTATCATTATTATTATTATTATTATTATTATTATTGTTATTATTATTATTATTATTATTATTATTATTATTATCATTATTATTATTATTATTATTATTATTATTATTATTATTATTATTATTATTATTATTATCATTATTATTATTATTGTGCAAACGACGCAATTCTATGCAAAATTCATCGTTTTATCAACCAACAAAGAAAAAAACATATTTTCGAGCTTGCACCGTTATGCTTCATATGCAAATCTACTTGCATATATGTTGGCAACCTGCGTTGCCAAACGTAATTTTTATAGCAAAATATATACATGACACACCCTAAATACAAAAGGGACACAACTCAAAATTTTCCAAAACTGACTTATTTCCATAAATTAATTCAGAGTACACATCTCTAACTACTGCGAAAATTCCTATCACATTACAATCTTCTTTAACTGGAAAAATACAATTATGTCTGTTTATATGTTAAGTGCGTTGCTTTTACATAAACAGCTGTGACCCTTTTGTATTTATGGTGCGATATATATGTTTTACTTAGAAGTGCCATTGTTCTTAAAGTATACTCATGATCAACTATATATGAACTACTTAAGTATTTGGAGCTGAGTCTATTTATTTGATCATAAGTAAATGGAATTCTGAGGCTTTTTAATATTTTCGAATTAGATTGGCTTGAATTAGGTCATACTTGCATACCATAATTCCACATTGGATTCGTAGCAAAAACACTTAAAGTAATTCTTGAACTGCTCTGGTTTCAACACTACAGTTTATTAATGGCTTATACCTGTGGCTATACATATTTTTATTTTTTAATGCTATTGATATTCTGTGTTCGTTTTTGCAATAGTAGTTTTTGTTTTTTTCTACACCTATGAGCGAATACATGTCTTTGCATTATATTCTGGAAAAAATTACGATGCACTCTGGATTGTAGTTTGTTTTTAGAAAATAGAATACAACAAAACATCGATTATCTTGACTATTTATCTAATGAAGTGAAAATTGATATTCAGTATTATAAATAATCGTAGCGTCGGCAATAAAGCTATTTTATAAAGAAAAGATGTAAGTGATGGAGTTTTATGTCTCTGACATTTATGCAAAAGCAAAAAATATTTTTTACAGGTTCAGTAAAGAACTATTTTTGTCACAAGTATTTCAAATGGAGATTTGTTTTAGTAGAAAAAGCTTGAGCAATACACATGTCATTTTATGAAAATGTTTACAAAATATGTAAACAATATGCAGTATGACCCTGATGCGCAAATATATGTACATATTTTAAGCCAAACATATGAAACAAAAATTAAAAGTCATTCAGTATAATATCCTGGCCTCCATAAGCTTTTGTTCATGAAAGATAGACGTGAAACTACATAAGTACATATACTTGTATATAAAGTGACAATATGAGATCGATTAAATGAATTATATGTATGCCCCTAGCACGTATTAAAACTAAACTCAGCTGGATTGAAATTTAACAGCTCAATTTCGAAACAACTCAATTTTTTATGGTATTAAAAATAACAACTAACTGAAATTTCCTTAGTGCTTCCAAAATCAAAAAGTGCAGATATTAAAAGTTATTCAAAAAGTATATATATAATGTGTCAGATCATCGGCCATTAAGAAATGGTTGAGCCATAAGTCGAACCTCTTCGAAAGTCCAAAAAACAAATGAAAGTGGTATTTTTATAATTTTATATGACCAACAACAATGCAACGTACGTTTGTGTTATTTTATTTGAGCGATTATAAAACTCCAATAATTGGAAACTTGGTTTTGGTAGAGGGTAGAGCACCAGTCTATCAGAAGGACGTTTGCCCTTTCACTATTTATTTTCTTACAAAGCAAATTAATATGTTCGAAATGTTAACTGAGTATGTAATTAAAACAGAAATAGTTTCCTAGCTGTGTAGCGTTTAATACATAAATAAATTTACTTGAAATAAAAATAAATTTCCTACTTTAAGGACATGTAAATTGACTAACTGAATATGTAAAGGGACGAAAATTTTATGGGACATAAGAACTAAAGAAAGAAAAATGTTATTGAATTTTATTTATTAACAGTAAAAATAAGAGAATACATATGTATGTAGCCATAAATCAAAAAATTTTTTATGGTATTTTATATTCAGGAAAAATTTCATAACTTTTATTTCGTAACTTGTTTTTTTAAGAAACATAAACAACTTTTTTTTCTGCGGAAAACACCCACGGTCTCTATCGGTAGTCGTATCCAACAGCAGGGTTCCCGAATTATTTCTGGAGATAATGTGCAGTTTTCACAATTCAATCCTATCTTTCGATATCAACTCATGTTGTTTTTAAAGAAAAACATCAACTATTCAAATACTTTGGACCCAACAATTCAGATAAAGAAATTTTGTTGATAATTTTGCTTTTGATTGTATTTCTCTTATATACGCCTAACTAGAACATGGTAAAATATTCTCCGAATGTTACTTCTGTTAAAGGTAGGAAGGTGGTAACAACTGCTACATTGAGTAAACACATTCAAATAGAAACAGCTGCGGCATCAACATCGCTAACTTTTGAATGAACACAAAATATAAAAGAAAACAATAATAACAAAAATCTGGAACTAAAACTTCTTAAGGAGTATTATATGAGCGCTTGGACAAAAAAACATTGAATATCATGAAATATATGTCATTAACAGTAATGACATGTCTGATCGGAGGCGGTCCTGACTTTCCGATTCAAACAATTTGGTAAATATGTATAATTCCAACATAATGTTTCTGTGTAATTCCATCGAAATTACAATAGTTCTTCAGAACACAGTATCCAAAATGAAAAGATACATTTGAAAAAGTGTTAACTAGATCGTGAGGATGTATACAAGATATTGTTCAACAGAAATATTATTTAGCCAATAAAACATGCATCTAAAGTTCATAATAAAAGAGAACATATATATCGTCCTTGCCCGTAGAACTATCCAACACGCAAATTGGCAGTTTTCAGGGGAAATACTTATTGAATTTTAAACTCAAAATCAGGGTACAACTAAAAGCGAATATATTAATATATCTCGTACAGATTTAATAATGGAAACTGTTATCGCATTCAATAACATTCAGAGAAAATATTACTCGCTTAAGAATTTCATGAAATTTTCCATTATATTGGAAATGAAGTGAAATAATAATTTTTTAATATCAAAAAATTTAAATAGAACAACAAAAATTAAGAGACAAAAAACTACTAAAAGGAGAACAAGAGCAAAACTAAACTTAATATATAATAGGAAGATATTTGGTAATACTTTTTATTCTTAATTTTATAATGAAAATTTTCGCAAAAAATACTTTCCTGGCCTTTTTAATATATACGGTATAAAAAAAATTTACATATAATTATTATATGTATATCATAATCCTTTAAGCTCTCATTTATAATGCGAATGGGCAACACTGTTTATCTAACTGCCATTTTACTTTTAGAAGATGTTTGAATGAAATTCTGTTGAAAGTTGAAAATATGCGACAATGTTTGTGAAAAAGTGTGAGTACATTGCGACTTTCATGAAAATCCTTTCATGAAATTTTTATACCAAAAATCAGTTTTCGTAATGAGAAACCGATATGACTTATTCGACTTTCCTAGTCATAAGGACCCATTCATGCAAGTATCTCCTATTGATCAGCATGTTGATATTGAGGAAATTACACATGGATTGACAGTGCTAATTACACCCTTTTCCAATTTTTGTAATGGATTTAATAAATAAACAAAACGCTAGGAATATCAATTTTAAATTAAGTAAATGTAGTTCTAACAATTTATTTTGTTTTCTTTTTACAAAATAGTGCTAAATTTTGTACACCTTTTGATGAAAACCGACACCATTACAACATATGGATGAAAATAAATTTTTGTATTCAATATCCTCTAGACTTGTATTTAGATTAGAAATGAAGAAATGTTACATGTTTTCTAGAGCAGGAAATGCAATTAGTTAATTGCTTTGTAATTGAAGGAGCTAAGTAAGTGTTCCCTCTATTAATAATTTATTAAAAACGACATCATATCTTAATGACAATAATGCATTTAAGGACAATCTAGTCATCTCAAAACTATTTGAAGTAATTTAGTATTTTGTTTTCCTTTATCATTTCGCATGCTTAAGAAAATCAAATTCAACGCGTAAAAACTTTAGCAAATTGTTTTCCTAACGCTTTCATACAGAGTTTTGCCAATTTAATCTCCCTATAAGTTTCCTATCGGGAAGCAATTTCAAGCACTCGAAATATTTTGTTTATGCCATTCACATATTTTAGGCTTTCATAACAAATTTACTTCATAACATAATAAATTTTGGTCCCCAACAACTTTGCTATTTAGCAATTACACTGTAGATGTATTTATTACATGTGCTACATAATGCGACCGACGAACACACAACTCACATGAAAATCGACGGATGAATGAATATATGGATGATTTTATTCCAAAAGGGTGCTTTTAACTTGGTTGAGGGGGAAAAATGGTAACATATAAGAAAATATATTGAACCCGAAAGCAATATATAAAGAGCCATAAGGGAATGCATAAATTCACAGCTAAACATACGTTTCACACGACTACATATTAAAATCCCCCTACTAACAGTGTTTTGCTCGTGTATTTACAGTGAAGGCAGAAATGTGCAACATATAGAAAATAATGTTTGCGAAAAATTTTTTCAAGACCTTAAAATTATGGAAATCCTTAACGAACTGGGAACAAATTATGATAATACCACATTGATTAGGATGTCTATTCATTAGAAAGATTTTGTAGATAATACTAACTTTATTTGTTGCACCTAATCAAATAAGTTTAACAGACTATGTTCAGAAAACAAGTGACTTACGTTGTTCTTACTCTATGTTTTTAATAGATGTATGGAACTTTGAAATGGAGTAAAACAAAGAGGAATATTTGAATTTTACTTAATTCGAAAGATGATGTGGCACTATAACTCGAATATTACTTCTGGCAAAGGACTTTTCAGACATAGGTTAGTTTGGCGGTTACATTTTCGATGATTTTTTCCAACATATGTGACCATATGTCGGAAATAACGCGCTGTATATTTTTCCCCAAATGGTCAATCGATTCGGACTTACCTACGCACAGTGGACCATTTCGCGAGAAGACAGTCGAAAATCTTTAACTTCTGACTGGATTGGAATTTTGATGCGCGGTTGTTTTTTTGTTTACTAGGTGAGACGATAGGTTTTTAAGTTAAAATCGACTTATTAGAAAAATAGTTATGAAGAGTTTAAAACGCATTTTAAGTTTTAGCTGCTTTTAATAATAAAGTGAAGTACTAAAATTTATTATAAAATAAATACAATCTCTTATTTTGAATCACATTTACAACTTATACTTATTGCCAATTTAAGATTTTATCAGAAAGTGCCAAACTTTGGCCCCTGTGAAAGTTTTTATACGAAAGGCTCGTTTTTTGAACAAGCTTGAGTTAAAATTTGCTTTAATAAATGGCATGAACAATACAAACATTAGTTAAACTTACTTTACATATAGAGGTTTTAATGAAGAAGGTTTCTATTTAAGTTCAAAATGGACATTATATGTAAACAACCGTTGGGCAGTGTGTTCAAGAAGAACTTGCAATATAATGTCTGCTAAGTGGAACTAACAGTTATAGAAGTTTGTGGAGGCAAATATTCTTTTTTGACAGAGACAAAATCCCTATACTCTGGGAAAATCCCAGAATTCTTTTCATTGGCCCAATTCCTTATACTGATTTTTAGATAATTTTAAGTCTAAAAGTAATGCGAACGGCTCACCTGCAGTAAATCATTTGGTGTAGAAATATTTTCCAAAATCCTTTTTGTGCGCCTTGGGCTTCCTTCTATTACAGCTTTAATTATCCCAATTGTCGATTTCTTATTTTGTGTTGGTTGAATTTGGTGCAACAATGAGTCCTTGAGATATATCTTTATTGATATTTCGATGTCTTCGAGTACATCAATTAGCTTTGCTGGCCGATCCTGTTTTCCACATTTGGTATTTGTAGATATAATATCGTAAACAAGTTTCTTTGATAATCATTAATGGTTACGTTAGTACATCCTTTTCCAACTGTAATGCTTTTCCGTCGCAGTAATTTTGTTGACTTTCGTTAGGCGAAAATCTAAGAAGTCACTAGCCGATGACAAGCATCAGTCTGTAACCTACATTTCTACACTGAATATGGGTAAAAAGCCAAAGCCACCACTTGGACTCCAGAATCATCAATATGTGGTCATAGGATCATCTAACATATAATAAGACAGCAAAGAAGTTCGCCCAACACAAAATCTGTGGCTCATACAGTATCCTGTGATTCTAATGTTGAGTTACTGGCAACGCAAAAACGAAAAGAAAAAAGGAAACTAATATAGATTCTAGCCTTCTATTGACTTTGGCTCTGGGGAAAGTGGAAGAGGTGAGTGTACCACCAAGACCCCTATCGCGTCTGTTACAGCGCACTACCCTACTTATACAATAACATGAGATGAAAAGTATTAACCATTTTCAATTACTTTACTTAAGCAAAAAATGTCTTCTGTCTTACCGGTGACAGAATGTGATCCTTAAAACACGATCGTAAGTATTTCAACACAAATTCTAGCACTTTTGCTTAAAAATTTGAAATTCTGTTTGAGTATTATTAACTGCGTAGGATCTTTTCAAAAGTTGTTTATTCCACTTTTGACAGAAATTGCTTTTTACTTTTTGCAAGACATCAAAACGAAAACTATGAATATGTAAAAAAAATTATAATAAAAATAAAAGGCATGGTTTCGTCAAACGTTTTTGAAAAAAAATATGATGAGTTCACACTTTCATGGAGTGCTGCCAAGTTATATATCGAAAACAGCTGAAAACGTGGGTAAAATAAACAGAAAACCCCACCACATCTGCGCTTTTCCTTTCAGAGTTTGCATGGTTATATATGATACAATGTGCTTTTGAAGCACATATTCGATCTGTATAAATATGTTCATACTTTTGAAGTATTAATTTGCAAAATCAAACTGCAAAATAAATATTTTTATATCTCTATACAAACATCAACGGGAGCAGTACAATTTGTGCACTGAGTATCATAAAATCTTAAGCAAAATAATAAAAAATATGCACATATTTCTATGAGAAATATGTTACTAATGATGGAACGAAAGTTTGGTTCAAACAAATATTTGAAAAAAGCCTCCTCCAGAGCGACTGCTAATAGAATACGAAGTGGAACCTGCAACATTTTTTGCCAAAGATATATGAAGCACAAAACATGCGATATCTTCGCGTTTCTGGCATCACAAAAGCGTTCTACAATAATTAAAAGCGGGTAGGTAACTCGTAATTAGACTTCATTCCACATTTGGAAATTGTAGAAATTTTTAGTCAACACTGTATAGGAAACAAAAATCACAGTTACTTGCCAGTTCTGTATAGTTTGCTTGTCGTTCAGTCACACAATTGCTTAAACTCGCTATGAATATCATGTATTTAAGTCCATATATGAATGTGCATGTGCGTTAGTTAACTATATTCAAACATTGTGAAGGACTTTTAGTTCTACTGTTAGTTCAACTAACATGGCCATCAAACGTATGTTTTATAACAGCGTACATGCATGTTTATCAATATCAAAGAATTTGGCTGAATGTGCCTGCTGGTGCTGGAAGAGCAGTGCACAGTGGAGTATATTGTATAATAAATTTGAATAAATTTTTTGTGGAGAATACATTAATCAGATCAAGTCTATTCTGTTAATATGAACAAATACGTACAAATACGATTTCAGGTTTCACCGCTCTTAGGTGGGTTACAAAACGTCAAAAGTGTTTGTTGGCTTTCTCGTTAGCCCATTGTTACGTACCATATTTACGTTGTATGTTTCAAATTAATCTCAGCTGTAGTTCGTTAGACGTGTTAAGTAAAAATAACGCTTCACTTGTTAACAAGAAATGGACAATTTAGTATAACCATTCCATTATTATTATGTTGACGAATTATCGTTTTGCGATCTAAAATATATTTTAATTATTAAAAATAAAAAAATATATTATATCTCGACGTTTTATAAGGAAATTAAAAAGGCAGTTCTCAATTTTTTTAAAACTATATCAACCACTGCTTATAACATATGATTAGTTATATTAAAAAAAAGTTATAGCAGATGAAGAGCAACACAACAAACAACGTTACCATACCTTTGAGGTTAAAATTAGAACAATTTGGAAACATTAATGCAAGTTTTCGTAAAATACGGTCAGAGTAATTGATAATTCACAGTGCAGTTTTGAATCAATGTCTTAGAGTAAGTTCTGTGAGATTCTCTTGTAAATTAATCGTAAATTAGCTTATGTAGGCTAATAAATTGTGGGCTTAAATATAGTGACTGGGTATGAAACCTGCATGCACTACGTAGAGATTAGAGCAAAATATAAAATGTCGCGAAATTTACATGGTGCCTAACAATAATGAGATTTGCGGATTCTGTTGTTCAAATGAAAGTCATATCATTGCTATAATTGGGTACCGCCCGAATTGTGTTAAGGGAACCAGTTAATCTTTTTAATACAGCAAAATACAACAATATAGGGAAACGTCATGGAAGTCCTTAGAGATCATATACTTCAACTTGAAGTGATTCAAAATGAGAGAATAAAATTAACTCACATTGGCAGAGTTGAAATTTCGTAATAACACAAGCCCCAGAACATCCCATATAGGTGGAAATGAAGACGCGGATAAGCTGGCGTTGATGAGATATCAATTAACGAAATCGTACTAGAAAACACCCAATATTTAGAATTTAATAACGAACTAAAACAATGGGCTACTGAGCAGCATATAAGATCGAAAATATCTATCTATATAGATAGACCAACACTTTGGAAATAGACTAGTACGAGTATAATGGCAGGGTGTTCAGGGCATTGTCAATGATATAATACGAGGCTGCCGTGCCTCTTTCCTACTGTCAATCAAATTGGAACACGTCTGTATATTCAATATCGAAAACATAATAGACACAAATACTTAGGGATGAGAGTACTTATTATAACGAAATTTGATATGTTCTTGGGTTCTTTACTTATGTATATGCTTTTTATAATATGCTATAAAGCTTAAGTGGAATCCGCATTGGATTGCGAGAATTTGGTTTATTATACATTCAACCTAACCTAAGAGTATTAACTAATTCTGATCAGTAAATTTTTAAAGCTATCCAACAATATATTTTAAATTAATTTTGTTATCTAAACTTATCTAATTTGAAACTACTAGACCAGCCATATGTAAAGTCAACGCACACCATAATAAATTTAATTATATTCGATTGATTCGGTTACAAGATATCTTGTTACGAAGAAATCGTTTTATACCATAAATAACTCTAAAACCTTCTTAAGCAATTCGCAAGGCTCGTGTAAATTTTTTAACGTGGCATGAGATTGCATGTGATTTAATTTGATCAAAATTAATTAAGGGGACTTGTTTTGGCCTTGTAGAATAGCGTTAAATGCTATAAATTGAAGACACATATGTATGTAAGTATCGCATATATAATAAGTTTTATTATTTTTTTGTAGTGAATATATATTTCATTTAGGAAGCTTTCGGCTGAATTTAATGGACTCCTTTTCCTTTTATGTAGAGTAATAGCTCGTACAGGGCCTTCCAACAGGGCTTCTGAGCTTCGACTGTTAATAAATAGAGATCACAGTCGATTTTTTTAGGCTGGATTTAAAATTTTAAAACATTTTTACTCTTTTGATAGATAATAATGAAATTGTGGGATGTCATCCGTTATGTGCAATTCGTTTATGGCCTGCCTGTCATACCACTCGTGTACTGTCTTTAAATCTGTCAGATCCATTTTTGCTTACAAATCCAGATTTAAAATTTTATAAACGCAAGAAATAAATTTGTTCTTGACAAAAATGTAAAGACGTCCATATATATATACTGTGTAGAATATTTTATTAGTATTAATCAATTCAAACATGTAAATTTGAACTGTACTTCAAGCACTTGGAACTTGCAGATTTGATCAATAATAAAAAACGAGTTTTAAAACATTTATATATAAAACAGCAAATATTACCCCAATTTCTTGTATTACTACAATCTCTTCAAGACCAACGACTGCTTCACGAATAAGCTTTAAATAAGGTGCTCGCTTGCTAGTACAAAAGAAAGAAATTCAATGGCATCGTATATTACTAAAACCCAATACAGGATATTGTTTGGAATACCCCATCATAAGATCTATGTAATGGCGGATGTTTAAGAAAAAAATTTTTGTTTATTCGGACAGGTACTCAGGTGCATTATACAGCAACTAGAAGATATGGTTGTGGGAAGAAGTTTAAAAGGAATATCGTCCATGGACATTCCATTTGAATTTTTCCCACCTTAATATTAGCAGCCCCCTTAGATTCTTTTTTCAAACGGGCAAATAGCCATGTTCGCTGAGTTGTTGTTACAAAAATTAAACAGCTGGACATCGACGACATTTAGTTCCTACATGACGACGTAACTTGCCACACAGAACGCATCGTCGACTTATCGCAGATGATTTATTGCAAAACTAATTTAGTCACAACTTTGATACTAAAATTTTGGTCCCGTGCACTAGCTCCTGTATTATTTGAAAAAATTGAACCTCCAGTCAGCATTGACGTTTTACTGTCAGACTTATTGGAATAAGTAGTCAAAAAGTGGACTTAAATGAGAATGTCATATGATGGAATTCATATATTAAAATCATATGCCATGATATTATTGCCTGATTATGATGAATTAGTTAAATATCAATTTATGTGTTATCATCTTAATTTCTCATCCAGATAAAAAACTCGATTTGTATGTATAAATAAGTTTTTTATAATATAATAACGTATTAAGTTTTTCGTGCAATTGGGAACGGAGCGCTGGTTGGGGCACTTTTTAGGCGGAGTACTCGTATTTTGCCAAAATTAAAGAGAAATAATCTTCTAGTTGTTAATAAATAACAACAATATTTTTATAGTTACCCCTAAAATACTAAGGTAACATTTTTATTACGATTTATTTTGTAATCGGCCCCACTTCGTAATGGTTGAAATCGGCTTCTTCTGGCATATTTAACAGCTTCCCCCTTTCCAAGCAAAAAGGAGTCAACTTACTACTGCCATGTGTGCAACGGTTCTGTGTGTGAACGCTGTGTCAGTGTATGTGCCAGTGTGTTTTTGCTATTTTATTTGGTAAACGTGCTCGGAATTATAGTTGGAGTGCAAAATATTGCCACTTAAAGGCAAACAAGCGAGACTTCAGACCAAAAACAAAATGCAAAAAACGGATACCAAAAATACTCACACACCCATGAACGAAATATATAAACCAAAGCGTAGAAAGAAGAACAAGCATAAGAACCCTTTTTAGTTAAATGCGGCTATTTGCAAGAGTTTAAATGGCATATATGTGTTTATTTAATGTGTATGTTAAAATCGGTGTGTGTGTGTTAGTATGTTACAAAGTGTCTACGCAAATAAGTAAAATGGGTGGGAGGTATTGGCGGTTGGGTTAACTCAAACTCAAACTGAAACTTAAGTTGTATGTATATGTCTATCTATAAATACTTAAGCAGGAACACTGTCACATGAACTCGTGTTTTGGAAATTTTATTTTCCAAATGAATTTCCTTATGCTCTAGTGCACGAGAGCGGCAAGAAATACTTTTCAAATTTAAAATATTTTAAACCTTTCTCGAAACTTAGTGGAAATTTGATATATTTTTGTTACAATCATTTACAGCTTTTTCCATTTATACAATTTTGTGCGAACACCATTTTGTCAAATTGATAATTTACTTTGCACATTTAGAAGTTTAAACTTATTCCTTTCAATTTTGACCTTTTTCGAAGAAAAGTTTGGAATATATAATAAGTGCCATAAATTTTTTATTCAATTTCTATTTTGACATAAACTTTTTTCTTTGTTTTGCTTTGTTACGTTAATGGTGTTGGATTGTTTTTCTATTTTTTGCTCCCCAAATTACGTTGTTATACATGAATTTACTTTGGATGTTGCCAGCTTAAGTATATATTTTGGATATAATGATGTGAAGCCTTAAACTTTTTTAAAGTTTCAACTACTTATATTATATATTCTTTTAACGTTAAAAAGTTGAACAAATGTGGAATTGCAATCTGCGTAATCATGAACTGGAGATTTTTACAAAGTACTGAAAAGTAATAAGAATTTAAGTTACCGATTTGAAGACAACTAATACTAAAATTTAATGTACATTTTTTCTTTGCAGTGTGGAGCTTTTTAGCAAACACCAACAACAATATCGGGTGTTTTTCGCATCCTTCAGCAAAATGAGAACCGGTATATATAAGTTCTTAGTTCCGTGTGGAACTAAGGAAGATCTAATAAGCGATGTCCGTCTGACTGTAGGTGTACCACAATTTGCGAAGCCCCGAAACGAGAAAGAAACTTATTTCATTATAAATGCAACTATCTAATGCTAGTCTTAGCTTTTTATTTGTTAGACTTATTTTATACTTCAAAGAATAAAATTGGTATCAATATTTATATGTGCAAGACTAAACATTTGATTCCAGTTACTTGATATATAATAAAAAAACAATTAACAGCTACAGGTCTGGAAGGCGATTTTTTAAAATATTTAAGTAACTTATTTAAACTATTTTTTAAGTAATCTAGCTTATTTATTACACATATATTTGTAGAAAAAGTTTGAATTGCTATAAAAAATCTAACAATATTAAAAATTCGATTCCAGGCCCCATCTACAAAAACATTAATTTCATAAACACAAAAAGACCTAACTGATTTTTTGTATAGACAACATTGTAATATCATTACCGCCTTACCTCCGGGACTGCACGAAGAAAGATTAAAAGTTTCTAAAAGAAAGTGGCAGCATCTACAGGACTTAAAACCATACCCTTTGAAAATTGATTTGTATATTCTAAATTCACTCTTTTTTATTCCAATTCTCGCAACTATTTAAATGAATTCTTTTTTATTTAATTTTCATGAATTATTTTAATTAAGTTTTTTTGTGATGCAATATTGAAATAAATTTACACATAATATTATCTAATGTTTATTAAAAATAATAAAAAGCGTGTAGATAAAATTCAATTTATTAGATAGTTTTCCTAAAAAATAAAAAAAGTCATTTTATATAGGGCCTTTGGTTTTATTAAATTAGAGTACCAAAGAGCTAAGTAAAAAGGCTACTTAAATAGTTTAAAAATTTAATTCATTTTGCAAGAATTAAATTTCTTACACCCTTTTTATAACACTGGTAAAGATCATGCTGATTGAGACTATATTATTAGTTTAAAACAGTTTTTTTGCTTCTCCTGTGAAATTGTCAAAATGTTAGATAGGACCGTTTGCTTTTCAGCTAACGATATGTTTGAAAGATGTTTATCGTCAACACTGGTTTTCTTACTGGTTATTTTAAACTGTTACTGGTTGAGATACATGTTCTTTATAAATCTATTGCTTTGCGAGATTGTATTTTGCATATATACTAAAATATGTATAAGAAGGTTTAGGTGTTTTCTATGCCAACTTTTGAGATATAATGATTTTAAAAATCATCCATATTATATATTTTTATTAAAATTATCAGCATATATTTTTAATGTTTGATAATGTATGATGCCATAAACGAAAGAATACAAAGTAGGATGACTCCAACACATATAAAACCTTATTCTCACATATTTGGACACCATGGGAAACTAACTGTTTATTAATACAAATACGTACTTAAGCAAGAAGTGCCAAAGAGTCGGGACAGAAGTGCTTCATATGACAAGCTAAACCTAAATATATAAGAAAACTTAGCATTATTTATTCTCCCAACAAAGAGCATTATAGAAATGGAATTTCACCTTTACATTGTTTGCTTAGATGCTTTGTGAGCATGTTACACACTGCGTATCAATTGCCTTTTAAGACTTGGCAAGTTAGGAATGATAAGAAAACACTGTATAATAATACAAAAAAAAATTCAAGATAAATTTCGATCTGAGACGGGATTAACAGTTGTTAAAGTGAAGTCTAATTTTAGCACTAATAATGATGGCAATACAGCTCGAAAGTTTTTTAACGAATTAAAAAACTCGTCCGAGATTACACGAGTTAATGAAAAATTGATAACGGAGGAAACTCGAGAAATATATTTAAATAACTATGATTGGTATTATATGCCATCAACGTTTCATAAACTTCTCATTCATGGTTGTGAAAGTATAAAATATTTACCTATTGGTAATATTTAAATACCTGTATGAAATAAATATTGTGCTTCATATATTTTCTTGGTTTATTTTAGAGATGATTTCTGAAGATGCTTTAGAATGTCTATGACAAAAAAAAAACAATTAGAAAGAACATGCTTGAGCAAACTCGAAAAAATAGCAGAGAAAATTGTAATCAAGATTTATTCAATAAACTTCAATTTTTTTCCGATCCATTAATTTCATCTAATAAAAATACACTATATACAAGCAGCTTTTTCTACAATATTCAAGAACTTATTAATTACATAATAGTGCATGAATCTTTTAGCACTGATTCAGACTCAGAAACTTATTTTAGTGATTAAGAAATTGTTTACAATTGTTGTGTTATTTGTATTTGTTGGTTACTTTATTATTAATCTTTATGTAAATATGTTCTTTATCTTAAATAATAATTTAATTTTGAAATATTTAGTGTTGTCAATTTGGCAGCCCTATTCATATAATGTTATTTAAATACCAATGGTTAGATATTTTCAAAACTCTAAACAAACAAAAAATACTAAAAGTTTAAAATAATGTTATATTAAAAAAAGGTATACGGCAACCCTAAATAATTAGTGATTGGTTCTACTTCATAAGAAAACTATCACGCTTTATTATTTTGTGTGTAAAATCACAAATTAAAATAAAAAAAAATAATAATAATTACTGAAATGGGGGAATTTTTAGTATTTTATTGTCCCCGCACCCGAAAAATAAAAGGATTTCTAAAAATGTTAATTAATTTTCAAAAATAGTATGCCAGGAGAGAGATGTGCCAAAAATTTCATTGAGCTACCATAACTCCATCGATTTTTTTTGCTATGGGGACCGTTCACTGTGCGACTGTTCGAAACCGTTTGACTGATTTTTGCTCCAAATTCACAATACGGTTGCACGTATATATAGATTGCAGGCAGAGAAGAAATTGCTGCTGCATCAGCCGTTGTTACTGAAGACCGTTATTTATCGATTCGGTGCCGCTCGCAATAAGTGAGCCTTTGCTGCATCACTAGATAGAACATTTTGGTCAAGAATTTGCACATTGAACCTTTTAAAGTAGTACTGAAAGATGAAAGGCAATGTTTTCTATCTGGCATATTAATACGGAGTGAGTAACAAATTTTATTGTAATAAAAAAATAATATGTTAAAATTTATTAAAATTTATATGTTAAAATTTTTATATAGAAAATTTTAAGGTATAATTTGTTACAATACAACAAGTACATCTGGCGGATATATTGTAGCCAAGGCCCCGATAAATTGGCCGCCCAGACTTTGACTTTCGTCTTTCTTTATAGAAAAAAATTTTGTTTTATGTAATAAAATCCATTCTTATCTTTCGAATACGCTCTCAGTCCTTAAATATCACATTACACTCAAATTATTCATTTACACTATTTAGTTATTGTAATTATTTTTATATAATAATTTCTTATCTTGCTAAAATAAATAATTTCTTTTCATTTCATGCGATCTTACGATTTGAATACTTGCAGAACATACTCCTGGTAGTTTTATCTACTCATAAATCTATAAGTATCTGGTTTACTATAAGGAAGCGTTTGTTATTCTAATATTTTTACCAAACATGTTTTGTTTTAATTCTATTTATTTTTATATTTGTTATTATGTATTTTTATTTCTGGCTTTTCTTTCTTATATCACTTTATGTTGTTAATAATGTATGTTTATTTATTTTAGCACACAAACGTATTTACATACTCATACATATTTATATGTTTATGCTTTATGTGTGTACTGTTAAGTATTTTAGCAAATATGGTCATAGTATGTGGCATGTAAATTGTAGGAATAGTAACGTACGATACCAAACCTTGTACGTTATACCATGATGGGTATACATAAAATAAATCCGCTGACAAGTGGTTAAGTTAGCATATCTGATAGGGCCGAAATTCCTTTTCCTGCGTTCAAAAATAGGGCAGAAGTTACTACAAAGCCATTGTCAGCAAATAATTTTACCCATGGGATTAAAAGCACTGTTTCGTCTATTGTTTGTTGGGTTCATGCGTAAGCTTGTAACCAAAATATTGTTTTTGTTAAATAATACAACCATAACTTTTCAAATTGTATATTTTGTATTCCAAAGTCGGCATGTTATTCTTTAATAAAGCCATTAAAGTTACAAGAAACGCTCTAACGTACAAGCATGCACTCGTATATGAATATTATATTATATATACCCTGCAGTTCTCTCAAAGCAACTTTTTCAACTTAATTTAAATGTGGCTGATATTTTCCCAAATATCCTTACCATAAATCCATGTATCTTTTGATTTAAGTGGTAGACATTGAGCCTTATAGCAAAGTACGACTCCTTTCGGAAACGGAATTCATTCACTATTTTGGTTTTTCAGAAAACAAAATAAGAAACAAGTTTTCGGAATAAACTCTGTTCAATATCTTAGACTATTTTCAAGCTCCGAATTATGTTATGAGAAAATCGGCACTTTCAACTCAGTTGCCATCTAAGTTTATTTGGGTTTCAGTCATATCAAACCGGAAAGAAGCCAAAATGGATTCTTAATAGATTTTTTCTTTAAAAATTTAAACACGAGCTCGCACCACGACTTATGGATAGTCTGTTCTACGACAACCGCAGCCATCAACTTATTGCAATAATAATTTGGAAAAAAGTTGGTTTGAAGGAATTGTCATGGCAATTCATTTTGTCAAATGTTGCTTTATTGCATGAGGCTCTACTACATCGTGTTTCGTACGGTATATAAACAGAAGCCAGCAATGGTTCTTTTGTCTTTAAATTTCATAACGGCCTCAATGTCAAGTCAATGGCGAAATCTGAGGATAATGATTTATAAATAACGCATGGCATATTGCTAGTCATTGAACAACACAGACAGAGGTTATAGTGTAAAAGAGCTTATATTACGGCACCGTCTTTCGGCGGCACTGCGCCCAAAACTCTCTGGCAAAATAAATATTCCAGTACATAAAAAACCTTTTCAGAACAAACAAAATATTTTCTGTTGCCCTCTGCACATTAAGTTTTCTGTGTTCATTGCATAAGTAGGGTTCCTACTCTAAGTGTCGCTTAAGGTAAAAAATTATGTCTTTGGCACCAGGCGTTCTCATGTCGCTTGATCATAAGAAGAAAATTATTATCTGTAACTCATAAAATTTTTTGAATGACATTTTAATATCATATATGTCATACTACCGATCAAAAACCATAAAAATATAATTTTAATTACCCCTCTTTTCTTTATCAACAAATTTCTTAAAAATAAAATGACCCGCTTTAACACTTTCATATTAATATATTCATTTAAAATTGAAATAAAACAAAGTGTGTGAGAGACCTATTGATAAAATGATTTGTGAAATACCATTCAATTAATCGCTAAAATGTCTTATGTCTCATAAATTAAATTTGACCGATGACATGGGTTACGACGGTTCTGACGAACGCTGCGGCTTATAGTACACCTGCGAATAAACAAACCTCTACAAGGAAAGAGCAGTTCACATCAGCTAAAAATTTGCTAACCTTGCCCTTAAAGCGACAGTACAAAATGTCCAATTTGGTATGAACTGTACCGCAATCCAGTTGGATTGCAAATTGGCATTTGTGCAGATCCACGAAGAGGTCGTCATTGACGTATAAAGCTCGCCTTTGGCCATATATATATATATATATATATATAGTGAATGAATTCCGTTTCTGAAAGGAGTCGTACTTTGCTATAAGGCTCAATGTCTAGCACTTAAATCAAAAGATACATGGATTTATGGTAAGGTATATATATATATATATATATATATATATATATATATATATATATATGTAGATATTCATGATAAACTAACAATTAATTATAATTATAAATTAATTATAAAACTTCACCTAATAAATTAAATGTTGAAAAAGCAGCTAGCTTAGAAGAACTTAGCAAAAATTATCATAAAGTTTTTGAAGGTATAAAACCTTATAATCCTTCATTGATTGGTAATCTACGACTTCCTAAACGTTCACAAGATATATTTTGCTAAGCACAAAACTAAATGGTCCCCCTCGCTGAGGATGAGGTACTTTCTCGAAAGAATTTTTTTATTTGCACGTATTGTTGAATGCCATATGCGTTCTTGACAATTTGACAAAGGAGACTTAATGAAGATGATAACTATTTTCATTTCCATTCCATTCGATAAAATCCTCTATTTTGTGCGGTTAACACACTGGTGGTAAAAGCGGTTAATGTTACTAAATTAGCAACGAACTGCAGTTACGATGAATAACGGTTGTTGTCGTGCTATGCTGAGTGCAATTTAGTTGTGATAAATTAATCAGCTTGGATTCAATTACATTTGCTCCAATTTGTTAAAGAGCGGGCTCAACAATCGATTGCAAAACAATCTTTGTGACTTCTCTTCTTCCAAAAATGGTCCAGCTCATTGGTTGCCTCTTTCACGCAATTTAATGCCTCTTCACAAATTTTGATGAAGCTGTCATTAGCCATTGTTTTGTTTTTTGCCGATGGAGCAACAAATTTTGAAGCATTAAATATCAATTGCGAACTCACTCTCTTTAAATGCTGCATAAATTATAATCAGAAAAGAACACAAGTTTCTGTATTAAGCAATAGAGCACAATAATAACAACAAAAATCATACGTTAAAATAGTGGTACACTCATAAGCCTTTAATAAAAATGTGCGTTGAATATGTATATTAAATCTTTTCCTTTTAAGAGAAACTTCATTCACAATTAACGTCTTAGTGGCGGTTCGCACAGTGGTGCTCATCTTTTGATTTTTTAAGAGAGGAAAAGGAGGATTGGTTTTTGATACGGAGGTGCTTTTGATACGGAGGTGCTATTCGTAGTTAACGTTATTTGAGATTTTCTTTCATCCTCTGAATCGCTATGAAGAAATCAACTTGATAGTGAATTGCGAGTGAAATTTTTGTTCCACTCAAGAGGAAAAATGATTTCGTGAATCTCCTGTGAAAAATCATTACTGTAATCAATTCTCTTGTAATGTAAAAGCTGGAAGGAGCTGTAAACAACATAACAAATCAAAAAAAATCGTTTTAAAAAACAATTCTGCCTCCACGTCTTTGGAAAGTTTCTCAAAGCCGCAGGCAATCGATCTGCTGTTTTACATATGTTGAGCAAAATATCGGTTTATACCTTTTGAACAGATCTTACCCTTAACATATAATTTGCAAACTGTACGCTATAATAAAAGCTAGTAACGTATTTTTCTTTCCCCCATCAAAAACAAAGCGAAAAAATTGAAGGAAAATGTGAAAATACTTGCGGGAAAAATTATTCACGATAGGAGCAATAACATAAAGATATGTAAAAGACATAATAAACACAGCATAAATGGAAGAAAACGCCATTATAATTACACATACTTCAAATGCGTGTAAAAAAAATATCGCGCTGAACGAAAAAAATCATTTGAAGTTTTGTTGTAAATAATATAAATTTTTATTTGTAATTTGTCTCATCCCATTCCCGTGCCGCAGCTTCGATTTTGTATCACTGTGTAACAGAAGCCGATATATTTAAAACTGATGCCCTGTGAAAAGCGTTGCATCAATTATTCTGAAAGTAGGGAGGGTACTGGTGAAAATCGGAATGGTACAAAAAGCGCCTTTTTAAAAGGGGACATATTACAACACTAGAACAAATATGCATTTAAGATTTCCTTACTCAGCTAAACATCCGATAGTTCTGTTACCGGATTTTATGAAACCATAACTGGGAGTGGTACTAAGAACACCTATAAGGGTCAACTAGCTAAACCTGGCACCTATTACTTTAACTATGTTAATTGGCTCTTTCCAATAACAACGCCATTTAAAAGTTACCATTATAATATATAGTAATAAGAAGTTGTAAAAATATATAATTCCAATATGTGCATAATAGAAGAACATATTACAATTATCATTATGTAACTTCTCGAAATCCATATATAAAGGGTAACGCGGAATCTATTAAACATATCATCCCAGAGTAATATTTTTTTATAATATTACATCAAATAAGTTTCCATAACCAGCAATGATAGAAATACTAGCTCGATTTGTGGAACTTTTCATCAATCCTGGAAGAAGTTGCGGTCAAAGATTCCCGCTCTCCATTCGGATATTATCTTTGAGGAAACCACAACTCTGGTCATCTGCGCAAAGAGTCAAGAAAGCCCACAAAATGAAATGAAAATATTGTCCGCAAAACGCCAAATTGAGAAGTAAGAACACTGCAAATTTATTATTAGTCGTGCAGTGTGCTTCGTTTCATACTAGGTGAAATCGATGCGCGCTTTGTTCGAGTAGTTTGGTCGGTGTAAACCCCATATTATTGAGCAAGTTTGAGATTCTGATTACTGACGTATCCATATAGATAAATGAAAATGGGCCTTATCTGTCATTATGATTTTCTGTGAAAATTGATCCTCCTCGTGGTTGATATTCAGAACAGCTTGAGCTTAGGTGCACAGTCCATTTCATTTAGCTGATGCAGTGTTGGATTTTGTAAAGGAACAAGTGTTGCGATATTTCCAGCCACAGCTACGATATTCTCACCATATCATGCTGTACCATAATCTTTCTGTTCTAGTGGAACCGAAAAGCGCAATGGAGGTTCAGCCATTCAGCTTCGGACGACCGGGATAACTAAATTCACGTAACGGTCACGCTACCGAAGAATTATAGCGCTTAACATTTAAATATGTTACCACCACCTGCAAAAACTGAAAGATCTGTGCCACCTTGAGCACAGAATGTAGACAAAAGAAAAAAACCCCAGCTAAAATTCAAACAACAGAAGCAGACTGCAGTGACATTGGGACTTTCACTTTAAGAACTGTATGGTCTTCACGACAAAGTTGTTTGCACATTTTCATCTATTTTATACACAGGAATATAATAAGAAAACATTAAACGACTTTATGGGTAAATGTTTCATACATGTGAATTTGTGTATGAAGTTCCAAAAATATTCTTATTCGTACACGTTCATTGCTGTTATTGTTGTTTTAGCCGTATTTATTTTACAACATAGTTGTGCCTTTAGATATTGTTATCGGGCATAGGAAGCGAAAACGATTTAAACACCGAAAACCCATTTGCACAACACATAATTTCGTTCGCCAATATTTGGTTAAACGCACATTGTTATTTATTTTTTCAACGTCTTTCACGTTTTTTTTTGTTACTTTAACAAACACATTCCTTTTACCAATATCAGAGCCACAATCGCACCGTCTGTTAGAGTTAAAAAAATTGTTTTCAATAATAATAACAACGATTGTTTATTGTACGTGAATGTTTTCTTTGTGTAAATATTACGAGTATTTTAAATAAAATCATTTCAAAACCCTTTAACTTATATTTACAACATACTTTTGTAGTTGCGACGAACAACCGCCTAACTTTATTACTGTAAATATTTAGATGCAAAACTACTCAATTTTAGGCCATATTCACGCGTACACACATATATATAAGTATCTCTAAAAGAATTATTGTGCGAAACATGCAGAAATCAAATTGATTTCAATTAAAATTTGTGGAATAAGGGACTTTTTAAAAAATATAATAGCTTTGATTATCATTATTCAAAATGTTTGCATAAAAAAAGACTTATTCGATGAAAATATTTAAGAAAACACAAACCTACTGCAAAATCACGTTAATTGATTATTTTCGTTGTATGATTTTCCACCTCAAATGTCTCTGTTAATATAACAGAATTAACGTTTGGTATTATATTTTAACTGCCAGAAAGCTATCATTCGATTCCGATATTGAATTAGATATTAATTGTTCTCGTACGAATAATGGTACATTATGAAATTGAATAAAAATTCCCAACAAAATGCGTAAAAGAATAATAAAAAATGCTTTAAATTAGTCCCAGTGAATGACTAAGTTGTGGCAGAACTAAAAAGGGGACACAGTGTTTAGAGCACAGATGAACAAAGATGGGAAGACAAAGGATTCTTCTCACTTCTCTGGCAGAGTTTTTGCTGCAGTTCCGATGAGAGAAGGCACTGTTATACTTTCATTAGTACAATATATTCACAATAGTTGTCGATAATGCTCGCCATTGGAAAGCGCCGAGAATAATTAACACAGATTAAAAAATTATATATTATTTATGATTATTATATCTGATTTTTTAACCTTTTTTTCGTTTATTAATCAATAGATTTGTTTAAGTTTTTAGGTTATTCAATATTAATATATATATATTTATTACGATATTTCGCTAGCCTTCGGTTAGCTTCTTCAGGAAATTATATATATATATATATATATATATATATATATATAAAATAATTTCCTGAAGAAGCTAACCGAAGGCTAGCGAAATATCGTAATAAATATATATATTAATATTGAATAACCTAAAAACTTAAACAAATCTATTGGTTAATATTATTTATGATACCAATCAACTGCAGTACTACAAGGAAACTATCTAATAGATGCTAATGTCTAATTAAGTCTAATATATCTTCCTTAAGCAAAGTAGTCAGTATGAAAAACATTATTTAAAGAAAATACTTTCAAACTGATTGATTAGAATCGAATAGAACTTAAATATCACAAACAATATATACAATTTTGAAACCAAAAAATTCTTATTTCAAAGACTTGTACTTGTCATCAGCATATGAAAACTCCTTTGGGGAAATTTTTCGAGCATTCTAAGACAGTAAGGGCCATTACTACAACTTGATGTTATCTTAAAGTGAGATTTTATCGGTCGGATAAATACATATCATTATAACAACTTTCCTTTAATCTAAATATGAGCGATAAATTAAAGGCAAGTTCGATTTTGCGATAAGTTTTACCAGGAGGATCTACGTTTATATTACGATATTTTCTTATTTTTTAACATGGTAGCACCAAACATAGTTCTTCTTCACTTGAAAAGTTTTTTGCACGCTTTCTAACAGCTCGAACCATTGTTCCCTTAGATGCTGACATTTTTTATTTTAAGACACAAACTTATATTTTGACAAACAAAAGCTACATATATTTTTAAAAGGTAAAAACAAGTGTCTCGTTGCCACTAAAATCTTTCGCGATCTAAATAATCTATCAAAAGTAGTCGGCAATTGCTAACGGTATTGCCACATAATAAGAAATATATGTACATTTAATATTACCGGCAAGTTGTAATAATGGAAAGTTGCTACCTGCCACTTTATCGACTTGCTATGCTAACGTTGGCATTTACTACGGCCAACTTTGTCGTCAAGTTGTAATAAAGGCCCTAATTGTTTTGGTTAATTAATATGAGCCAGCGACTTCCTAGGTTTCTACAGCAAGCAATTGAGAGGAGTCAAGCCACACGACAGCTTCACTTTACAAAAACATTTTATAAACCATCCGTACTAAAAGCAACAGTATTGTCTTCAAAATTCATTTTGCGGTCGCAATATCCATTGACCCTAAACGGACTACCAGCTTCACATAAGATCGAATACAGTTCAATGATGCCACAAGCGTCTAATTTTTCGTAAATTTCATTGAATATATTGAAGTGTAGGCTCTGTTGTAAATTAATTCAACTCCATACATGGACGATTATGAGCACCATATACATATATGGAAAAGTTGTCTATAAATTCAAGGAATTATTGAATTTCTACACGTCATGTAATAACACGTTTATTTTTAGATTTTGATATACACGTACTATTTGCACGAGCAATCTCTTTTCCAAATATTTCTTTTTATTATATTTTTATGGCACAACTATACATCAGGACTGATAACAATAACTCGAATTGCACCCAATAAAATTTTATAGCCTGTAGTAAAAGATCTTTGATAATTTTGGTAATTCTTAAAATTACCTCCAGAAATTTTTTTACAAAAACTATTTTTGCACTCAATTGTTTTCTATGTCTTCCAAAAACGTTGGACTGTCGAGAAATGGTGTTACTCCGTTCATATGATATGTGTTTCACGTTCTCATCAAGAATTGATGCTTAACAGATAATTGCTATACAATTAACAGTTCGGATATTACTAAGTACGGTTTTTAGTGAAATCTGTCTATTTCGGTCCATTCAAATTTATGCAGGTTAACCCACTACATCATTTATTGAATTACTTAATTATAAATCTAAACACCACATTCAATGAGAGATGAATTAGAGTTTTGGGTAAAATTTTATAATTCCTCAACTCAAAAATATCTCCTTTAAGTAATAATTACATGATTAAAATAAAGCGCCGGAACGGTAACTGCAGAGCAGGGAAATAAAAATTTTTGTAGAACATTCAATTCTGAAATTTGCTGGTGATGATATATCTGAATATAAAGTGTGAGTGTTTAGCAATTTCCTTTTTGGCAACTTTCAGTTTTCTGTTCTCGTGTAACATCACTCTTTTAAACAAGTTCAGTTTGTTTTATAATATAGACAAGAACTTAACATATTTTTTAATGGGAATAATCCCACAATGGTTGACGTAGTGGAAGCTAATATCAAAAGTTTATTAGTGAGATACTGGCCGATATGTGGGAGACAGTATGTCAAAATTATACTCAGCGTGCGATACAATTGAGGCGTAATCGCGCTCCATTTTTACATGAAATCAGTTCTAAGCCTTGAATTGAATAGATTGTTCTATTCACTCAAATAATCATACTTTTTTCTAAATTATACGTTTATTTTTATGAAATCCCAAAGCCAATCATCCATAGTATTAAGAGTGTGAAAAAGTTAATTGAAATAATAATCTTATAACATGATGCAAGATTTTATATAATTGAAGAGAACAAGGGAAAGAACTGAGAAAGTCTTTGATAAGAATTTTTCGTGCAGAAACAATTTTTTAAATCCTAAATTTTAGCCAAAATACTATTTAGAAAAGAATAATTTAAGCAATAAAAGTACGCAAAATAAACATTCCACTTTCTTTCTATTAATACGATACACATAATTCCTGCTTCGTTTAGTTCAAAACTGTTATTATGTTATAAAAAACGGACGTGTAAACAAAAACGGGTTAATAGTTTGCCCTTGTGATTATCATTCGTTTGATTGTTCTCATACTACACTGATCATAAATGTCAAAAATCTACCGCAGTGTAGTAAGTTGTATGACAATTAACATATTTTGTGAATGTTTTAGAGCTGGAAGTAGCACACTTAGTGAGAGTGTCTTCACCTCAGTCGAACATCAATCACAACAATAAGTAGGGGATAACAAGAGCAGATTTATATTAGAAATATCAATCACTATTAACGCACCAAGAGACAAACAACTAGAAGACTAGACGAATTTAGGCAACTATGCTCAGTTTTTTCGACACTCAATAAATAAACAAGAATAACTACAATAACACCATGTATACACTACGAGATTTTTGTTGATGTGATTAGCCATTTTTCAAATAGCCAAAAGATGTAAAAAAAGCAGGAGAAACAATCTGAAGATATATATATATATATATATATATATATATATAAATATAAAAAGTACACAAGGCACACAATTTTAACAAACTTCTGCTCCTAACAACTTCTTTTACTCCACTTCTCCCATCCCCTGATAAGCCACGAATTAGGAAATAAAAAAGTTTTGCAAGGAACTAATTTTGTTAAAAAAGAAAAACAATAACGAAATACTTCCAGATTAATTTTCTTTTACGGTCTTATGTGTATAATAATTTTTCCCTTCTTAAAATTGTGTTTATTTAATTAAAATTATGTTAATGAAGTCAAACGAAAGATATTCAATATACGAATTAAAAGTTTTCGTAAATTAATTAAATTATTTTTATTTGTGAAGACTACGAAGACAATAATTGCAACGTCTGAAAATGTGTCCAAAACAAATTTATTATAATCGTAATCTAAAAGGAGCTGCATTTTCCTTGACATATTGAAATAAGTTATTCAAATATATTTGTTTGCTTTGCGATTTGCTTGCGGATTTGTTTGATGCTGAGAAATAACTTTTAAGTTATTATAACTTTTTATTAATAATAATAATAATAATAATAATAATAATAATAATAATAATAATAATAATAATAACAATAATAATAACAATAATAATAATAAGTAGGAACATAACCTACGATGATATCCTGAATACGGAAATGCCACAATATACACACCTCGTAGGCTACGCAGGTGACATAGTGGCCGTAATCTCAGCACGAGATATAGTCGACGCGAAAATAAAACTTAATCAAGTGATAATAAGAACTCAACCTTGTCTGAAGAATCATGGTCTTGAGCTAGCAAAAAACAAGACTGAGGTAGTCCTGATGACCCGAAGACACATGCCACTTGAATGGACATGCAAATGTGTGATACGCTCTTAACCACCAAGAAAGCGATTACATATTTGGGTGTCACATTAGACTGCAGGCTCACTTTTTGGTCTCAGATACAAATGCACCCAACAAGGCGGAAAAAGTAACTGACATGTTACTTCTAAACATTTTAGGCCCATATCTGTGAGTTTCTTCTTTACAGTCATTGTATCTTGTTTGCCTAGACCAAAAATGGCAGATTTGTATGGCTTTTCATGTTTGGTCGCATACGTGAAAAATTCATATTTATTTGTCAGGAGTCCACATATAGTATTAAATATTAATGTAGTTTTTAGAAATAATTTAAGACCAATGGAACTCTTTCTAGTGGCATAAGCACTGATTTTACTCAATTTACAACGCTCATGGATTTCTTCTATTTTGCACTTCAGAATTGTAATTGGCGGTATGTGAACTTTTACGAGTCTTTCGACTCTGATTTCAACATCATTTAATATATCATTTTCAATTGTTTGAAGAGGCGAAAAATAATTTTTTGATATAGATGATGCACTAGGTACATTATTGTATTTTTTTTAAATTTTTTTTTAGCGCTAAGCGCGTTAAAATTATCACTCACTAGTGCACGTTTGATCTGGTTTGATCTGGTCTGATCTTGTCTGATCTTGCTTGTTATTGTGTAATTCTGGTTTTCTTCTTAATTACTTATTTAGTTTTCAAAATTAATCCAAAACTAAAATCAGCTTGATTTCTCATATTATGTAATGCTTTTACAGATTAGTCGTTATTCGTGCTCAAATTTGCAAACTTTCAAATAACTTTAATATAGGAATTTGTCTCATGTTAAACTTTAGGTTTTTCTTTATATCAATTTTAAAAGTAGAGAAATATGCTTGAATTTATCGCACTTGCGAAAAAAAGTTTCTAAAATTACACATTTCGCTACTCAAAATTTTGTGCCAACAATAAAGTGTGAAATGTTTCCATACACACACACACGGACATAATAATAATTCGTCAAAATTAGTCAGGGAAGCTTTCTAGCGTCGAAATCTGATGAGAGCTCAATTTTTTTAATCCGGGGTAAAACCAATAACTTCCCGGCTCTCGAAAATTTTAAATTTTCCCAGCGGAAAGTAGAAAAAGCAGGAAAATTTTTTGCTCCTGACATTTTATTTCCTTTTATATGTTGAATTTAACAATATAACATTTAAAAGTGCTATATTCGGCTGTGCCGAATAATTTGTAACGTATATTTTTGAGTACTAATTTTATTCTTTATAGTTATAAAATAGTTTTAGGTAGTAAAAAAAACAACGAAAATTGTCTTTTTGGTTATTTTTATGAATTAAGAAATAAAATAAATTTTCCACCTATGAAAACGAAATTCTATATTTTTTACCAAAGCAAATCTATTAATGTATAAGACGGTTTTATTTAAGAAAAACCATAAATTTGTAACCATTTTGGTCACTTTCATGTACCACAATATATTACAGTTATCCAACCCTGTAAACGATAATATATTTTTTTAAATATTTGATACCAGTTTTATTTTTCCTGAATTAAAAGTAGTTTTAATTAGTAAAAAACGACGTTAGTAGCTTTTTTGGTTTTATGTATAAAAAATTTCAATTTCCCATTCCTGGAAGCAAATATTAGTTTCTTGTATTTTTTTTTTTTTGTACCAATGCAACTCTTAATGAGGCATGAAATATGTAGTTTTATTGAAGAAAAATTTAAAATTTGTTACCATATTGGTCGCCTTCATGTAACACAAAATATTGCAGTTTTCCAATCCAGGAATTGAAATTTTGTTTTTTCTTATAGGCATTGATTTAATTAGTAAAAAAACCAAATTTGTTGTCTTTTTGGTTAATTTATGTAAAAAAATTTGGATTTGCCGTCCCTGGAAGCGAAAGTTTAATTTTGTTTTGGTTTTTTTACCAATTAAAATCTTCATGATGTATAAAGCGGTTTTATTTAAGAAAAACTACAAATTTGTAACCATTTTGCTCACTTTCTTGTACTACAATAGGTTGCGGTTACCTAACCTTGGAATAGAAATTTATACCAATTCCTTTTGTTTGAATTAAAAAATTGTTTTAGTTAGTAAGAAACGGCGTTAGTTGCTTTTTTGGTTAGCTTATATACAAAAAAAATTTCCATCCCTAGAAGCGAAAATTTAATTTTTCAAAATAATTTTTACCGATGCAAATCTTCCTAATGTATATAGCGGTTTTTGGTTATGTTAAGGTATAAAAAAATTTAAATTTCGAATCCTGGATGAAAATTTTAAAGTTTTAACAATGCAAATCTTCATGTTGTATAAAACTGTTTTAGTTATTATATGTACCACAAAATACCAATTGTACTAAAAAAATGCCAATTTCCCACCCCTGGAAGCGAAAATTTTAAAAAAATTTTGTTATCAATGCAAATCTTCGAAACGTATAAAGCAGATTTATTTAAGAAAAACTACAAATTTGTAACCATTTTTGTCATATTCATGTACTAAAATATATTGAAGTTATCTAACCCTGGAATCGAAATTTTGATTTCTTTTTAATTTTCGAAACCAATTTTGTTTTTCCAGAATAAAAAATAATTTCAACCAGGAAGAAAGACGTTAGTTGCTTTTTAGTTATGTTAAAATGTAAAAAAATTTAAGTTTCCGAACCCTGGATGAGAACTTAAGTATTTAAATATTTCTTTTAATCGATGCAAATCTTCACGATATTGAAAACGGTTTTATTTAAGAAAAACTTAAAATTTTTAAATATTTTAGTTATTATATGTACCACAAAATACTGAATGCGCCATAAAAAAACTTTTAATTTCCCATCCCTGGAAAAAAAACTTAAATTTTTTTAGTTTTTAATAGACAATTGGGGCTTCCCGATGCATTATTGGTTTTTGTGTTAAATTTGCGTCGAGAAATATGTGTAAGGTTCCCAGTTCTGGAACCATATTTCGGATTTAGCTGAATTTCAATACCACTCAATGCTAGCTCATTTCCAATCGATCAGTCAAAGTACGAAGTCTCTAGCTCTTCTGGGGTTTGTGAAAACCGATTTCACGTAAAGGCGGACATCGCTCAATCGTCATCGCTATTCATAAGGATCCAGAATATACAAACCTACATATACCCTTCCACTTTTGTGTGAAGGGTCTAAGAAGTAAAAGTGCTATATTCAGCTGTGCCGACGTACGTCTGATATATGTACATACATATATTTATATGTACCCATATATCTTGTAAAATATACATGTTTCATTTACTTTTTTTCTGATTTTTTCATGCCCAATAAATCAGTGGCTATTAAAATAGAGATTTAGTTAATTTTTATGAATATTTAAAGTCTATTTAAATACGCTTTCAGTTTTACAGTCAGACTTAAATACATCAATTAACTTATACGAAAAATCTGGTAGCACCATGAAATATGTAAACAAAAATCGCCATTGTTCAGAACACATGTGTTTTGCTTTTGATTCAAAGTATTTCAAGTGTTGTGTATACGCATCTATACACGAGCACAATTGTGCTGGCACAATGTGGCAGTTTGAGGACATTTTCGGTGAGGGGAGTGGCTATTTTCTGGCATAATTTTTCACCCGGCTGCAATCCCGCACTAGCAGAACAAAACTAATACATACGCATTTATGAAAACAAAGAAAACACAGGTTCTGTGTTTTCTATTTTACAGAGCGTTTTTCAATCTTCAGTTGTCTTTCGGTGCGTCAACATGAATATGAAAACAAAAGAGGTTCATTGCGGCAACAAACAGTAGATCTAATAAAAGAAACTCATAAATGTTTTTGCAGTAATTTTTAGTAACTAAGTAAAAGTAATAATTTTTGGTTACAGAAAATTTCAGCAATATTTTACTGAAATTACTTAAATAAATTTTAATGCTCGCATGAATAAGCAAAAACTTCTATTGGTTATATGAATGTACCTTTGAAAATTCACTTTTCATGTTTGTGCAATTTGGACTACATACTTTTTTTGTTTGTTTATTCGTTTTAAAAAAACAATTATATATAAACTATAAAAACATTAGTTAACAAAATAAATAATATTTTACATATGTACATATATATGCATTTTTAATATTGTCCTAGTTGATTTCTATAACATTTGATTTAGGCTTTATTTATTTACATGAAAATATATTTATAATGAATCTACAAATTTCTTTTAAGATTATTGCCCATTTCTCGTCATTTATCCGCTAATTTTATTTCAAAACGCATGTGTACAGCGAACGAAAATTAACACCAAATGAACAAAGAAATAATAACACACTCAAAGCTGTGTATACGTATACAATTTTATGCCAGATGAATTCATCCCGTGTATATTGAAAAGAACAAAAAATGTGCGGATTAAAAAATGTGCTCGTGTATAGATGCGTTATGAAATTATTTTAAGTTTTTCAATTGTGTTAAGAGTCCATTTGTACAATAAGTATTGTTTTATTGATGTTCGCCTTCATTCTGGTGATAACTAACTTTATTTATGTAACTTTTTTAAATTCTTTAGCAAATTTTTCTCAACATTTCAATGCTTTCTTTTTGCATTAGGTTCTTAAAACTGAAAATATTAGGAGGAAAATTATATCTTGCATTTGTTGTAAAAAACTTTTCCATTTTCTACAAAAATAATTATCAAGTAAATATTCTAGTTATTAATATTTTAAAAACAATTACATTGGAGTTTGAATTGAGCATTCATAGAGAACACATTACAATTCTGAATTGAAATAGTTTGCATAAATTGAATTTTCTATCAAATTTTTTTCCATAAAATAAAAATGTATATAAAATAATATAAGAAAAAAATAAATAAATAAAAATTTGCTTAACATTTCTTATGTCTCGAAATCTGGTAATCCATGTGAACAGTGGATGAAAGATCAGAAGAAAATAGATTTTAAAAGAAACTGAACCAAAGAGTGACAAAGAGGTTCAATTTGAGAAAGGGATCCTTGTAAAAGGCCCCAATCTTCATTTATCAAAAGGAGCTATTCCGAAGTCTTCAAATATCAAGAAAAATTATGATACAAACAATATAGTGACTAAAAATATGACAAGAAATGTAATGGAAAATACCACAGAAGAATTTAGATCCTGTAATGTAGGTATTGAAAATTTGCAAGACTCTATTTATGATAACGGATGCAAAATTCTGGATAATATTGATTTACCAAATTATTAACACCAAAATGACATCGATTTTGAATCAAGCTCTCTTTCTGATAATGGATCAAGCGTAACTATTAAGAGGCAGAAATGTAATTTAGAAGATGAAGTAAAAAAATAGATTTAACTAATCTTAATCCTCTAACAGGCAAGGCCGTCTCAAGACGGTCTTCGAGTTTTGAGCTCCATTAGTGCATTATAAATGTTATGAATATTTAACTGGTTGTTGTATATAAATACCTAGTACTTTACTTTGCTTTAATTTAATCATAAATTCATTGAGATTGTTGCAGAAAAATTATAAAAAAAAACTTTGAAAATATTTTATTATTTAGAAGGAAATTGTACAAGAAAGACTAAAATTTTGAAGTACACATTTTAATAAAATTTACTTTCATTATTAAAAATAAGTCTTTTCCTTCAATAATAAATTTGTTACCCACAAAATGCAGAAAACTATCCTTAGACAACCCTTTTTAACATTTATTTCATCATCTATGGCATAGTTTAGCTAACCGTTATTAAGCTGTGATCATTTAAGTGTAAAAAGTTAACAGGTAAATATCAAAAACTATTTCGCATATTTCATTGTCCGCAATTGTTACAAAAAACATTTAAAATAAACTGATCGACTTCAAAATTTTACTGTAGGTAGTTTATATTCTAAATTTAAGTTTTTTATGTATTGAAAATGAAAAAAATATTAAAAACTGTGATTTGAACCGAAATAGTGAAGGCCGTCCTGAGACGGTCTTGTCGGTTTGTTTGTACAAAAATATCTCCTTTGTTTTTTTATTGGTTTTACATTTTATTGTATAAAAAGGCTATTGTTGTGGTATTTTCGTCATATTATTTTACTAATATGTGAAAAATGGACCTTACTAAACGTTATTACAAGAAAAAGATTAATTTGGAGAAAATGAATGATGAAGTATTGCTGAAGTTCATGGATTCTGTAGAGAGTTCAGTAGATACAGATGAAAGTTTTGATAGCGATGACAGTGTTGAGGATACCACATATGTGCTTGATAACATCGAAAAGGACGCCTTATCAACTAACACAGAGCAGGCCATAGCAGAATGTGTTCATAGTATGGGTGTAGCTGAGACATCGGTAGAAGAAATAAATTTTTACCTGGATTTCAGCACAACAAACATACCATTG